>MJHO01000360.1:23502-71452 GCA_002076135.1 Xerophyta viscosa | reverse complement strand
CTTAATGCCTGGAAGCTTCGGTGCTGTTTATTTTTCATTTCTTCTGCAATTACCTATCTCCTCTCTGATTTTTCTCGTATTTCTCTGGTTCAAGGTGTGACACTCATTGCCGTCGTCCCCAGACACTGTCAACCCGCCGCCGGCACCGGATCTTCCCTCCATCTCTCGGTTTATGATTTGGCCGCGTTGTATATATACTCCATTAAAAACAACCTTTCTCTCTCTAAGTTACCGACAAACTAAACTATACACTCTGTTAAAAACTCCAAAAAAAATATTATGGGGTACATTTTAAAAGTTCGGTGAGGAAATACATTTTTCCTCTCCTATGTTTTATCAAACCAAACACACCTTAAGACCCTTAGAGAGAGGCATGATTCTTCCTCTCCCTGAGCATTGATGCAGGCTTAACGATATCTGCCTATGTGGAAGATATATGTATTTGGGTATTGACTTGGAAAAATCCTAAATTTCGGGTTCGGTTCAGGTTGACATTTCAACTGTTCGGATCCATATGGTTTGATTCTGGTTCATCTCTAACTATCCGGCTTGATTTGGGTCCTATCCAAATTAATATTTGGTTTGGTTCAGTTCGATTCGGTACATCTCCTTTATCTGGCTTCGATACCGTTCCCAGCTCCTAACACTTAAGTTCCAAGGTGGGATTGAGCGACTAAAAGCTTATATTTTCACGAAGGCCCAAATAGTGTAAACATTCCGTCTGAATCTGCTTTTTTTTTCTTTGTTCGGATCGGTTCACGCTGACTTAACTACTAAGTACATCATAATAAGGTAGTTGTTTTAATTTTTCATTAAATTCCTTTTTATTCGACGGTGTTAGCTGCTATGAAAGTTCTATGGGTAAATACATATCACTCTTTGCTGGAGCTGATTTATTACAAATTATCTTTTGCTGCAAATCAACCCTTCTTACGCGCCGCCATGACAGCAAATAGAAGGATTGATTTGCATTTTCAAAATATGAGGGAGGGGCTGCTTGCTAGAAGGCTAAAAATAGGGGTTGATATGTATATATCCTAAACTTCTCTCTACTCACCAACCAAACTTCTCTCTACTCACCATTCAAATTACTTTATTTGAGTGGCCATCCCTAATCAAATTAAGTAATATTTTAATAAAATATATTCAATTAGTAAACTATAGAATGCCCATTTACTAATCAATCGGGGCAACTTTTGACAACGTGTTATTTCGGTCATTTTTGTTTGAATTGTTCTTATTTCCGAGGCGACGGCAACCTAATTGTTTTCGTAAATTCGAACACGGCAATTTGTGGAAATGGTCCTAATTGCTTGTGGCTCCATATCTTTGGTCTTTTGCAGTCCAAATCAACATGTGGTATACATTTACTATGTTTTCCTTCGAATTTGTTATGCTGTAACAATTTTGTTTCAAATGAAACAAAAAATCATCATGTATGCTCATCTATTATCATACAATAAGTTAATATAAACCTCACATTCTCTCTCTCTCTCTCTCCTTCTCCCCCCCCCCCCCCCCCCCCCCCCCAAAAAAAAAAAAAAAAAGAAAAGAAAAGAAAGAAAAGTTAAAGGTTTTTCTGGCTTTACAAAACCTTTCCAAATAAACCCTTATTTAAAATCAGCTAAATATATATATATATATATATATATATATATATGTATTTATATATATAATATATAATATAATTATATATAAATAAGTATATTAAATATAAAAAGTATTGATTTTTAGTTTGCTCTATAATTTTTATATTTAATTTTTTTAAAATTTTCTTTGAAATGTAATTTGAAACTCCAAAATTTTTCTTAAATTAGTAAAAATAGATGCTCCAAAATATCTATTGAGAAATACTTTTAAAAAAAAAAATTGAATATAAAAAATATAGATTATACAAAAATATATTTTTCATGTATTATATTTTTTTAAAAAATATTTATATATGATTGTTTTGTGCTAATAAGAGTGGTACAAAAATAGGGCCTATATATATATGTATTAAATAACAACCATCTAGCTCCTATATTGTGGTTGAAGATCCCTAATAATCCATTAACAATTGCTTTTGGCCATAAAATCATCCATTGTTTTACAACTAAAGTTTGTGTGTGCAAAAAGGAAAGGAAATTATCAGAAACATAATTGGGGTGGCCGGATATGGTAGTGGTAGGGGCCGCAGGAAGAATTACTATTCTGGGTTTGATTTTTAACACTGTCAGTTATATTTACAAAGATTGTGGTGTTAGATGTGTGCATGCCGATCTCTTGCGTGCGCTAATGATACCTATAACGGTGAATGAATGTCATCTTGGGACGCCATATTAGGCCTTATTCTCGCAATGCGAGAAGATGGGATAATCGGCATCTCAAAAAAAAAAAAAAGATTGAAACTTACATTGAAATTAGAAAAAAAGATGTTGTCTTTCTAATATTGTAATGAGAACAAACAGTGTTGCAATTATCACATTGGTCACAAACTAGAAAATGACAAAATAAAAAGTAAACTAAAAACGTCAAAATTAATTAAAAAAGTAATCTTTAATAATTGGTTTTGCTAATTGTTGAATATAGAAAGCTAGGAAGAACTAAAAGTCTAACTTAGGTGGTTGGAAACTTTAAAATACTTGCGTGAATATACTGAATATGTTGAAGCTTTATTTTTTAATAACAACAAATATTTTTAGATAAAATACTCTGACGTATTTAACTTCATATGATACCCCATTTTGAATTTTATTTATTCTAAAAATCTAAAATAAGAAATGGGAGGGGGTGTTCTCACGAGTTTGAAGTCCGTATAAACTCGTGCGCTTGTATTCTGGTTCACCGCGATAATCTCAAAAAAAAAAAAAAAAAAAAAAAAAAAAAAAAAAAGAGAAGAAAAGAAAAAAAAATGGAGGTGTTCTTAACCTAATGATCTTGCACCAAAACACTCATGAGCCATTTTATTGCATGCAGAAGCCGTCTATTTCAGTGGAAAAATATAGAAAAAAATTAATTTATTGATAGATAAATTATATTACAATATGGAAAGTCTAGCTTTAATTTATAGAATTACATAACTTGCTAAAAAGAAAAACAATTTTAATACAATAAAATAATATCAAATAAAATTTTACTATCTAAATATTCTGCTAAATAAATCTTCAACAAAATTTATAATTCCAACAATTTATGTGGGCAGCATGTGTTTTCCAAACTTTATAAGCTAATGTTCTAATCAAACCCCTACGGAATGTTTGCATTTGGGCTCCCCCATATAAAGCAAGCATCCATCATGTCTACTAAGGTGCATAAGATTTATAAATATGTCTTGAAAGACAAAATTATTAATAGGTTGAGCCACTTTTTCTTTTTAAAAAAAAATATATTTAAAGTAAATCCGAAAAGATCGGAAGGAGGGTAAAGACTAATCCCTCATAATGTATTAGAAAATCAAGAGTACACATATTTCTTATTTAAATTATAACAAATCTAGATCTATATTGCACTGAATATGAAGAATCCTAAATCAATTATTTGTTAAACAAGTTCGAATAAAAGCAACTGAAACACCTATTATTTAGACTTTATCAAGTTGAAAGAGCTATTTACGGTGTTTGAGGCTCCAAAATATTTGTAATCAGTAAAATTATTGGTGCCTTTACATGTTTAGAGTTATTTTTTAAAATTATTTGTAATCAAAAAATTATATAGCCTATTATTTTTTTTTAATTGAAAATTTTTATAAAAATACTTATGTATATATGTGATTTGACTTAATTTAGTAATTATCGAAAGGAAAAATAAAAATCTATTTAGAAGGACGGTACAAAAGTATGGGATGATATAAACTATTCCGTTTTAGAAAGAGTGCTCATTTAAAAAAAAAAAAAGTTTGAAATAAAAATTGTAGTAAAGTGCACTAATATTTTTCTAAATAGAATGAAGTAAAGCCCATCGGATCTAATTGCATTTTTTTTTAATTTTTCATTTCATAAAAAAGACCTAAATAACCGACAATTTTGTTGTCAAGCCGCTTATATATATATATATATATATATATATATTATATTATTATAATATATATATATTATATATATATAATAATAATAATAAATAATAATAATTAATATTATTATTATTATTATTTCATTGTCAAACCAATTTTCTGTAAGTGACATTTTATATATTTAAAGAGGATTCTTCTTAGGTAATCCATTATTAAGAGGATATTCATATTATTTGCTAGCATTAATTCACGTCCGTATGGGACGCGGATCCGCTGCTCCTCTCTCCTGCGCCCGTCCGCTGCTCCCTCCATCTCGCCGTCTATCACGCGCAGCACCTATCTCGAGACACTATTTCAAATATTCGTTGATTTATTTAACCTTTTTTTAAGTAGTTTACGAGAAATTTTAAACTACAAAGTTATAGATTTTAATTTGATCAACAACTTTGTAATTGAATAATTTTTTTAAAAAATATTAAATATTATATCAAAATAATAATTAAATATTTAATTATTATTTTGACATACTATTCGATATTATTTAAAATTATTCAATTATAAAGTTATAGATCACATCAAAATCTACAACTTTATAGTTTAAAATTTCTCATAATAATACTTAAAAATAGGTTAAATAAGTTGCCGTAAATTTTGTATATTATCTTGCAATATACAACACTTACGGTAACTTATTGAGCGATTTTTAAGTATTTTTATTACAAATTTTGAACTGTAAAGTTATAGATTTTGATGTGATTTACGACTTTATAGTTGAACAATTTTTGAAAAGTATCGAATAATATAGGCATTTTTGGCGAATCGGCCCCCCCTTAATTGGTTATTGGCGAACAGCGCCCCACTAATTAATTTTGGCCAAATCGCGCCCCTTTACGCTGGAAAATGACCAAAATACCCTTGTCTTAGTTTTTCGATCATAACTTTTTGTATAGTACTCCAAATGAGCTGAAATCAGTCCCGTTTAAAAGATATTTGAATTATCTTTCAAACGGGACTGATTTCACTGCATTTAGAGCGCTGTACAAGAAGTTATATAAAAAATAACAAATCAGCTTCAAGCTGCTAAGGTATTTGACGGCGTTTCAGTATTTTTAGTATAACTTTTCGTATATAGGTCCAAATGAGATGAAACGGATCCCATTTGAAAGAGGACTCAAAGAGCTTTCCAACAAGTATAAAATGAATACTAGGACATTCTGGCGAACGCCTGCGAACACCCGCGAACACCTGCAAACACTTACGAACGCTTTTCTACATAACCTTTTGTAGAGAACTCCAAATGAGATGAAATTAGTCTTGTTTGAAAGACATTTAAGTTCTCTTTCCACTGGGACCGATCACAGGCATGTAGGATACGTATGAGAAGTTATGTCAAAAATACCGAATCTATGTTAAGCTGCTGCGGTATTTGACTGCACTCGGTATGTTTTGTATAACTTTTAGTAGAGAGCTCCAAATGAGATGAAATTGATTCCATTTGAAAGAGAACTCAAATATTTTTCTAACAAGTATAAAATGAATACTATGACATGCTGGCGAACACCTGCGAACACCTACGAACACCTGCGAACACCCGCAAACACCCGCGAACACCTGCAAACACTTGCGCTGTTCTATATAACTTTTTCTAGAGAACTCCAAATGAGACAAAATTAGTCTCTTTTGAAATATATTTAAATTATCTTTCCAACGGAACTAGTTTAACAGCATTTGGAGATACGTACAAAAAGTTATGTCAAATATACCGAACCAATATCAAGCTGCTTCGGTCAAAAATACCGAACCAATATCAAGCTGCTACGGTATTTGACCGCATCTCGGTATTTTTGGTATAACTTTTAGTAGAGACCTCCAAATGAGATGCAACTAGTCCCATTTGAAAGAGAACTCAAATAGCTTTCCAACAAATATAAAATTAACACTAGGACATATCCACGAATACCTACGAACACCCGCGAACACCTGCGAACACCGCGAACACCGGCGAACACCTGCGAACCCTTGGGAACACTTTTCTGCATAACTTTTTGTAGAGAACTCCAAATGAGATGAAATTAGTCACATTTGAAAGATATTTGCGTCCTCTTTCTAATGTTGCTAGTTTCACTACATTTGGAGATACTTACGAAAAGTTATATAGAAAGAGTTTGCAGGTATTCGTGGGTGTTTGCGGGTGTTCGCAGGTGTTTGCAGGTGTTCACCAGCATGTCATCGTGTTCCTTTTATACTTGTTAGAAAGTTGTGTGAGTCCTCTTTCAAATGGGACTAATTTCATCTCATTTGGAGCTCTCTACTAAAAGTTATACCAAAGATACCGAGATGCTGTCAAATACCGTAGCAGCTTAACATAGATTCGGTATTTTTGACATAACTTCTTGTACGTATCTCTAAATTCTGTAATACTGGTCCCATTGGAAAGAGAGCTTAAACATATTTCAAACAAGACTAATTTTATCTCATTCGGAGTTCTCTACAAAAAGTTATGTAGAAAAGCGTTCGCAAGTGTTCGCAGGTGTTCGCGGGTGTTCGCAGGTGTTCGCAGGCGTTCGCCAGAATGTCCTAGTATTTATTTTATACTTGCTGGAAAGCGCTTTGAGTCCTCTTTCAAATGGGATCAATTTCATCTCATTTGGAGCTATATACGAAAAGTTATACTAAAAATACCGAAACGCCGTCAAATACCGTAGCAGCTTGACGCTGATTTGGTATTTTTGACATAACTTCTCGTACAGAGCTCTAAGTGCAGCGAAGTTGGTCCCATTTGAAAGATAATTCAAATATCTTTTAAACGGGATTAATTTCAGCTCATTTGGAGTACTATACAAAAAGTTATGATCGAAAAACTAAGATAATGGTATTTTTGTCATTTTTTAACGTAAATGGACACGATTTAGCCAAAATTAATTAGGGGGGCGCTGTTCGCCAATAACCAATTAAAAGGGGGCCCGATTCGCCAAAAATGCCAGTAATATACCAAAATGATGATTAAAACTTTGATTATCATTTTGACATAATATTTGATATTTTTTGAAAATTGTTCAACTACAAAGTTGTAGATTATATTAAAATTTACAACTTTATAGTTCAAAATTTCTCGTAAAAATACTTAAAAATAGGTCAAATAAATCGACAAAAAAATAAAATAGTGTCTCGAAATAGGTGTTGCGCGTGATGAACGGTTGGGATCGTGGATGCACGATGGGCACAGGGAGAGGGGAGCAAGGATCTGCGTCCGTATGTGTAGATGCGGCTCAATTATAATAATAATAATTATTATTATTATTATTATTATCCATATTGCAGCCGTCGCACGTGCAGGCCTACGTGCAGGCCTTCGTGCACACATGAGATCATGCTTGAAGTGGCAGTCGTGGAAGTCAGAACATATATATGGTAGGAGGCTTTGCCACTCCTAGGGCTGAAAATGATCCTAAGTGCTTAGGAGTAGTTCGCGTTTAAACTTGTTTAAACTCGGCTCGAACTCGAATATTGCCGAGCGCAAGTCTAGTTTGAGCATTTATTTAAACTCGAGTAATTAAACTAGTCGAGCCTTAGCATCGTTTTATTCGGCTAATTTAGGCTCGTAAATTAGCTTTTATATTTTATTCAAGTATTTTTTTTCAATAAAATTAGTTAAGAGAGTTCGAGTATGAACTCTACTCGAGCTTGGTCTAATTCATATAACCGAGCCGAGCTCGACTCGATTCGACTTATGCTCGGTCTACTTGATACAATCAAACTCGGCTGGAGTCGAGTTCGCGCTTTAGATTTTTCGAGTTGAGTTCGAGCTTGTTTATTCGAGTCGAGTCGAGTTAGAGCTATGCCTCTGAAGTTCGTTGAGGTCAAGCTAAATCAATCGAGCCAAACATAAATTTACTAGTACACTACTCGAACTCGGTTGTTTTCTCCCCTACGCGCACCTCATCTCGTCGTTACCAACCGTCACTTACCTCTATATCTTTAGACGATTACTAGGATAAATCATGTCACGACCCGCGAGCCGAGAGCCGCGACGGAGGAAAATAATTTTTCGCAAAAGAATAAAATTCGAAATAAATAGTTTGCGGAAGTTTAAACAATCAAGGAGTTCATTTCAAATCCCAAATCCTCAAAATCAAAATCTCAAAGTTCAAAACAAGGAAGAGCCGCAACCTGGACATTCAGTCCGAGACGAGAATCCGCGGGGGAGGCAGTTCGATCTCAACCCGAGCTCAGTTTGTAAAGAATACTAATGCATCAATCTCCCCAGATGACACAAGAGGATCGTAGGCAATCTAAGGTCCAAACCTCTTTAAAATATTACGAAAATATACTTGAAAACCATATTTTCGAAATACCGGCTCGACCTTTATTTTTCCAAAAATTTTGGTAATGCCTAACCTCTAGTTAGTAATTCTAAGAACCCCTCAAAGCATCGAAATCAAATTCGGAAACCAAATACTCAAATTGAGACGGCGAATTGCAGAGCTAGTTTTGGTCGACCGAAAGATCTTATCGGTCGACCGATAGTCGATGTTGACGACCTTCCTCTGGATGGGAGAAAGAAATTTGGAGTCGCCACCTAATTTTTATGAAAACTTAGGAAACCGGGATAAGGCACGTTGAAATTTTTGGGCTCGTTGTCGGTTACGTGTGGGAAAGACGAAACACCCCCACAGTGCCCCTCCGAAGAGGGTACTCTCAATTAAATAACTTATATTTTTTAATTTTGAGATTTACGAAATATGCATGAAAATGCTTTAATTGCAACTAATATATACATGTATGTGATAATGCTAAGAAATTGTAAAAATAAATGTAATCGACTCCTCGTGTTTCTTTTTATTGTTGAATTTTGACGTGTGAAAATATTTTCGAGATGTAAAGTTCGGATAACCACCTCATTCTAATCTCATTTTTAAATTTTTATTTTATTTTATTTTATTTTAAAAAAAATAATTTATTAGATAAGGTGTAGAAATCGGTTAACCGCCTCACTCTAACCCAAAAGATGTTTATGAGATTTTGTATTTATTAATTTTTATATTTTAAAATTTTTTAAAAAGGTGTAGAGATCGGTTAACCGCCTCATTCTAACCTTATCTTTAAAATTTTCAGATTTTTCATTTTTATTATTTTTATATTTTAAATAATTTGATAAGGTGTAGAGATCGGTTAACCACCTCACTCTAACTTTATATTTAAAATGTTTTAAGATTTGTCATTTTTATTACTTTTTATATTTTAAATAATTTAATAAGGTGTAGAGATCGATTAACCGCCTCACTCTAACCTTAACTTTATTAAGTTTTAGAAATACTTTTGCTTTTGAGAAATACCAGAAATGGCTTAATACTTTATTTTTAGGCTTAAAAATCTTTATAAAAAGATAAAAAATTGAATTTAGTCTCAAAATTGATTGATTGGAGTCAAAATAATTCATTTTACGATAAAATGGCTCGGTCAAAATTGAAAATGGCTCGATCAAATTGAAAATGGCTCGGTTTAGATCAACTTGGCTTGGCCAATTTAAAACGGGCTCGGTCGGTTTAGAAATGGGCTCGGTCGCGGCCGAGCCCGGCGAGCGCGGGTTAACCCCGCGCGTGTCTCTTAGTTTAAATCGACGCGAGGTCACGGCCGCGAGCTCACGGCCGCGCATGCTCGCGGCCGGCTGAGGCCGACGAAGCCCATATATGCACCTAGGGGTTATCGACGGTCCTGGACTCAATGGCGTGTCAAAATTTAATTTTGATGACTCTATCGCAAGTCATGATCATTTAAAGTTTCGGTAAAAAATAAAATTTTCGAATTCCACCGCCGTGGCTTGCCGTCAGTGCCGCCACGGCGGCGTTTCACGATGTCCTACGAACAAAGACCTCGGAAATTTAATCTTATTGGCTTGTAAAAGGGCCTACCTTGGCTCCCGAGCTCGACCGGCGGTAACGAAGATTTTTGACGTTTTCCGGCGATCCGACGCTATCTTCCACCGTCAAAACGGCCTTTATTTATTTTGCAAAACGCGAGGCTCATATTTTCTATTTTGGCAAAACTGGACCCTCTCGTTTAAATATTCGCTTGTCGCAAAAATTTCTTATTCGTACGTGGTCTCGTTACAATTATAAACAATTATATTCGTCCAAATAGTCTCAAATTAAGCCAAAATAAATTTAATTATGTAAATAGAGATTTTAAGCTTATTTAAGTTTATTGAGTAAAATCGGGACGATAACCCGGACAAAATAGGGTGTTTACAGTCGACCAGAAACTTAAAACAGAACAGCTATAGGTTTCGATCGACCGATTCAAATTTTCGGTCGACCGATACCTGCAGGTTCTGCAAAAACAAATTTGCACCAACAAGGAACCCAACACCCCATTTTCTCATACATTTTTCCAAAACATCCAAACATTATATATTCACATATATATATAACCGAAATACACATGCAGGTATCGATTTTTCGACCTTAAATCACATCAAACCTCATTAACCAAAACATTTTTCGAAACGTCAAAAATACGAAACTTTTAAGAACTCGAATAGTCCTATTTTGATCAAACCACAATTCCATTTATTCTCAAGTGTCACAAGTACATAAGTACCCAAATACACATGCGTCATAGTTCAAACCTCAAATTGGAAATGCTTTTATACAAATATATCATAAAGTAGTCATTTACAACCTAAACTCAAAGTATACAGCTTTTAGAGATTAAACCTTTTTAACTAAGGTTTACAATCCTAAAAATTTACAAACCAATAAAAATACAAAATATAAGTTAGTGCTTCCGAATGTTAATTCTTTACAAGTTTGAGCTATACAACTAAGAGTTATATACAAGTATAGACCCCACCAAAATACCTTCCCAAAATCCTTGCAAGCTATCGACGGGAATTTAGCACCCCTTTGCCGGTGCCTTCCCATGGTCTAACGGATCTGAAAAAGATAAAAGCAATGGGGTGAGTTAAATATGACTCAGTGAGCAGCGCGAATAACGTTCGCGGCACCTCTCACCACAACACAACCAATCCATACCACAAGTCAAATACACAAAGTAATACATCATCATAATCATCAACACCATGTAAATAAACGAATTTCCATACCAAATCAATTATGTTTTACCTTCTTATGTTAGCGTTTGCTTGACTAATCACCCGTTAGTCCTTTCACATTTGCAACGCAACACACTCTTTTGGTACCGCAGCACTAAGGATCTGGGTCAAACACGGTGCACGTCGCGTCCTCCAGTACCCTACTGAAAGAGTAAATGCCCTAAAAGCCAATAATAGTGGATATTTTGGCTAACATATTTTGTAATAAACCCTTTTTGATTTACTTGATTATGGTTGTTTATTTATCGCATCGTCATGTTTAATATGTTGTATGAATGTATGTGATAAACCCCATGGACTAAGGCGACAGAATTAGGATCATGATAGTGGATCATGATAATGAGACCTAATGTCTTATTAAACCTAGTCCAGGAATTGTTCTTAAAGTTCATAGCGGTGCAGTTGAGTAGGGCTCAATGTCACCGGGAAAGACAATACACAGGCTTGCTTGCTACAACGATGAGAGTAGTGATCTCATTACTACGCGTTGTAGGTGACACTGAAGCAATGTGTAGTGCTCATTGATGAATGAAGTTCACTGAACTGGACTTACATCCGAGAATACCAATGGAATCAAGTCAATGGTAATTCTTCAGTGTGAATAGTTATGCCTTGATCCTTTAGACTTGAAGTTATCATAGTATCTGTATGCTTCATGATTGTATACTTTAGTGTGTTTCCAAGTATAGCTCAGCTGTACAAAAGGGAAACCATCCTGGGTATAAATTATCAGCACATGAAGATAGATGTGATAACCAATAGAGAAATCTTCACCTCCTATAAAGAGGAGAACATTCCTATATGTCTTTGAATAGAATTAGCTTCAGAAAATCCTTGCCGAGGTACGATGGGATTAAGAAAGTGGTCTTAACTGTCACAGACGAGCAAATCTATTAAGACAGGATATATTTGTTCGAGCATATCGAGTTTGACAGATATCGCATTACTCTAAGCTCGTTCGGGATTTAGAAAGGAAACAGAAGGATTTATAGGCATGACTATTTCACACAAAGTTTCAAGTGATGAATATTGATATTCATAGCACACGGGTGGTCGTGCACGTTGGCTCAGACGTACCACGATCTGTGAATAAATATAATTTAATTGGTCGAATTACATTATTTGTAATTAGTTGAATTAACTATTATTCACTCCGCGTGGTTGTACAACCTAAGGTCCACACGAAATGAGACACGATCGCCGAAAAAACCGAATTTTGTACATGAGGGCTGTTTTTGCCAATGTCCAAAGTGTGGACTAAGTTTTGCAAATGCTTGAGGGCTGTTTTTGCCAAAAATGCAAAAGAGAGGAGTAATTTGAAAATAACCTTATATAGGTATGCACAGTATCATTCTTCTGCAACGCCGAGAGAAGAAAGGGAAAGCCGACGGGCGCGACGCGTGAGGAGAGAAACCCTACGCCGCTAGCACGTGGCCACAATTCTCACTCTACGTCGGACCGCCTGCCTCCACCGACCTCTCCCTTCCGACGTGCGACGCCGGCGAGGGACGGCAGCAAGCTTCAGAAGCCGATCTTGGATGTTCGGTGAAGTTTTTCCAGCCGACTGCTTCCGTTCGGCGAAGCTCCGCCCGACTGCACGGTGTTAAGAAATCCGACGAGCCTTCCGCCCGCTCTTCGTCCCAGTTGGCTGACGGGGATGGATCCGGCGATCTAACTGCATCCGGCCACCTAGTGCAATTGTTGCACCGACCGAGCGGGGGGTTTCCGACGGCAGTGCAGGCGCCGGCGACAGAAGAAGCCAACGGCGACGGTGACGACGGGCTGCTGATCAGAGGCAGCGCCGGCGAGCCTCGGGCCAGGAGCTTGGACGGTTGGCGGTGGATCGGTTGCAGCCGAAGAGAAGAAGAAGAAGAAGAAGAAGAAGAAGCCTTCTTCTTAAACGGGCCTAATTAGATTAAAGCCCAATTCAGTTTTAATTAAGATTAAAATTGATTTCGGTTTCGCGTGCGTCTCAGCGTGGATCACCGTTAGAGGCCGGGTATTTTCGCGGCTCTATTCATCAGAATCTGAGATCGTTACGTGGCGTGTTCGACCCGCCAAGGTAATTCGATAAAACTCGTACCGCGTTAGATGCATGATAGGATCGCGTAATAAACTAATCAGATTAATTTATTATATCATGCTTATCATTTACATGCGATGTGGATGTTTTGATTATTATAGCATACCAATGTGATCCTGTATTCGGGTACACGGGGCTTTTGTATTAAAAATTTTAAATTTCCGCTGCGCATCTGATGTCGTATTGACCCCGATAACCCAACACCTACAACGGGAGCGATCCCCTTTGACTTTAAGAGAGTTACTTGATATACCGGCCTTTCCGGAATTTCTGATTCAAGCCTCGCCTGGTCTCGTAGCCGCCACCCTGGCCTCGGGCAGACCTTAACTACGGCCACCGGTCTCTTCTCGAGACAACGAATCTGGGACTCCAGCACCCACATCGTCCCATTCGATCCCGGTCGATAACCTCTCGACTCACATGGGAGAGTGAATCTAGGCGATGCAGTCCAATAAAAGAGCCCCACCACAAATATTTTCACTTTACCAAATCTCATTAGCGCTCACATTGTCGATGTCTCTAATCACAACAATACTCACAATGGGCATACCAATCACATAAGTACTAGTGATAGACATACAACGGTTTCCACGCATTCCAAATTTTCCAATCCAACACATATCCGACATTTCAAGAAAAATGAGAATGTTCCCATACGATGTCTAAGCACACAATTATCAACAACATGATCACAAGTACCAAATCATACTAGCAAGTTGCAATAACACATCACTATCATGCTAGCATCACAACGTGCTCATAAACACATATCACAAAAATCTAGGGTTTCCACCCGAAAATTCAATACATCAGATCATCATGCTTGTGTCACATAAATCATCTCAATTATAATACATCACCACCACAATCACACACAAGCACGAGGTGCAAACCACTCACCTCGAAGGCTCGGCTGAAACGACACACGAACGCAAGCTCAACTCCAACCACACGTACCCGGAAGAGGACTAGGTCAAGAGAACTAAGAGAGTGAGGGAGAGAGAGATGGGATGATCATGAGCCCAAGAATTAAGGAAAAATGGTGATGGAAACTCACCTATGTCAGAGATGGATCTCCAGGCGCGGGTGAGGAAGGAGAAGTGAAGGGGTAAGCAACCAAACACAAGACCCGAACTTATCCACGGGCTGCATGCAACTATCGGTCGACCGAAAATATGAATCGGTCGACCGAAAGTGTTCTGCACAGCACAAATCAGTTCAAAATCAAACAATCCGACTCCGACTCGCACACAACCGAGTACTCTCTCGTGCCGACGGGGTAAGCAACCACGTGACACACCCGCGGTACGTCCGAACACGCATGCACGGATAACGAAAATACATCCAAGCACATCTCATAAACTCAAACATAACTCATAAAACAAAACAAATCAAACAACGAACCTCACAAATCACTTCAAATTTCTATAAAAATTTAAAGGATAATTGCATATCAGCACCTCTCTAAAGCATCAATTGTGCGTTTCAACTTCCGAAAATTCAAAAATGCATCGATATGGCGGCGCTATGCAACAGTCGCGCACTTCAGCCTTCGGAAACACGAAAATGCACAATATAGCGGCATGCGAGCGGCGCAGCGTGGCGGCGCGCGTGCTCCGCTATGTCAGCGCGAAAACGTATTTTTGGAAGCTGAAGAGCAAGGCGCAAACTTTGAGGAGCTGATATGCAATTATCCCAAAATTTAAAGTATCTAAAGCACATCACTTTCTATATAATACCCTACATAAAAAGGAACTGTCGAGATAAACAACTTTTCTATAAACTTAAATTAGTAATAAAGAAAGCATGGTTTTATATTGTAATAATATCTCAGTAATAAGTTTCACCACGATTAAATATGAGAAGAATAGAACATAAGGTTATATTTCAGATGAAACTATTTTTTAAGCTTTTATCCCAATTCAAAATATAAAAGGGAGCAAAAATGTCACTTCCAAATGTACTCTAAATTTACAAGTCTTAATAATAGAATTATTTTTTAATCTATTTTTTTTTATGATAGTTTTCGGAATATTTAACGTCCTGAAATCTTCTGCCAGTATTTGATTATTGTGCTTCTAATTCTATCAAGTTCTCTCTATCGTCCGGAGTAATTTTATAGAGCGCATGCGGCACGTCGTTTTAAAAAAATATTTTAAATTGTAGATTAATAAAATTTATACTATTTTTTTAAAAAAAATATTTTTAAATAAATATTTTGACACTTTAAAAATTAACGGACTTAAAGCAAATTTTAAAAATATTTAGAAATATTTTTAAAAATAAAGTTTAAAATAAAAATTATATATCTAATCAAAATTTATAATTTTTGGATAATTTCATATAAGTCCTCTATTTCGGAAGGTAAATAAATCAGTCATTAAAAAGAAAACATGTTTTTAATGACTGATTCGTTTAATTTAAAAGTTAGGGGCTGATATGTAAAAAGTTTTATAATTTTTATATTAAAATTAATTTTATAGTTATCCGTGCAATGTGCTCTGTAAAATTACTGTTTTTTATTGAAGCGCCCACTGTTGATCAGATGTGTCATTATTCGTACGCAACCTAACATCCTTTTCATTGAAGCAACCTAAAAAAAGCATGCCCTACCAGGAGATAATAAATTGACCATCCATCTTAAAACAAAATAAAAAAAATAAAAAATAAATAAATATCAAGAAAAGACTTTCCAACTACGAACATACACGGAAATTTTCGGGCAGTCTAATTCACTATTTTCTACATATTAGGTAAATGCAGAAATATTTCATATTTATATTTAATTAACTTAAACTTGCTTGCAAGACATTTGTTAAGATAAATTGGCGAACCTCTAGAGTGTTAAATAATATATTATTTCACGTGGACAGAGTTTTGTAATCATGCTCCTTGCACCAGGGCAAAGGTGTAAAATTTCACACGTGTCTTCCATCCGACATACCGTTGACTATAATATATATATAGCATAATTTTCAGAATATTTTTTTTTTTTATTTTTTTATTTTAAATCTATCATATATTACAGTAGGATAAATTACCTATTTGGTACCCCGACTTGTACCTATATTAACTTTTTATACCCTATTTTGTAAACGCACCTCAGCGCATACCTCCAGCGAGAATCCGTGACGGCGCCGTTAATATGGATGACGTGGCAAAACGGGTTTTTTATCCGTTAACATTTAGGCCCCAAAAGTACCAATTTAGAAGCATATTTAGGAGAAACGTTGAACATAAAAGTTGTAGACTTTGATGAGATCTACAACTTTTATGTTTAAAATTTTTTCAAAACATGCTTCGAAATGTGTGTTTTGAGGCTCCCAATTGTTAACGGATTTAAAACTGATTTATTAACCCGGTACACTTTGAAGACTCAAAACACCTATTTCCAAGCATTTTCTGGAAAAACTTTAAACATAAAAGTTGTAGATAATTATCAAAATCTTATAACGTTTTATATTCAAAAATTTTCCAAACAATACTTCTAACTAAGTGTTTTGGGTATAGAAGTGAATAAGTAAAAATTTAACTCGATAAAATTTAGAGCCTCATAACACCTACTTAGAAATACTTTTTGAAAAAATTTTGAATATAAAAATTGTAGAGTGTGATAAGATTTACAATTTTTATGTTTAATTTTTTTTCAAAAAATGCTTGGAAATAGGTGTTTTTGAGTCTTCAAAGTGTACCGGGTTAATAAGTCGATTTTAAAAGAGAAATGATATTCTTCAGGGTCATTTTGACCCTGAAAAAACTTTAAACATAAAAGTTGTAGATCTCATCAAAGTCTACAACTTTTATGTTCAACGTTTCTCCTAAATATGCTTCTAAATTGGTACTTTTGGGGCCTAAATGTTAACGGATAAAAAACCCGTTTTGCCACGTCATCCATGTTAACGGCGTCGTCACGGATTCTCGCTGAAGGTATGCGCTGAGGTGCGTTTACAAAATGGGGTATGAAAAGTTAATATAGGTACAAATCGGAGTACCAAATAGATAATTTACCCATTACAGTAGGTAAGATTCGGAAAAACCTATCCGGAAGGACCCCTTTTCTTGCAAGAATGAACCCTACAATGCAAGTGGACCCTCTCACCTCAAGGCTTCTCTCTGACTTTATCAACTTATTAAATTCTTAACCTAATAAACATGCATATAATAACGCAGCAACTTCCCATTGGATAAGTTTCTTCCTAATTCTCATTACCAGCTGTATTTGGTAAATTAGTCAAAGTTATAAGCTTTAACTACTTCTAATCACCTTGGCTTATAAATATATATATATAGATAAGCTTGCTAGCTACCTCATTCTGCTTCCTCTTTTCTGAGTCTTTAACATCTAATTTCTCTTACAAGTTCATCATTATGGCAACCGACAATACTGATCATTTTTTTACCGATTTTCTTGAGCTGAGGCCTGAAAAAGGCGGTATGCGAGATCTCATTCATCTTCTGTATTCGCGGGATATCTCTGCAAATAATTCCGTAGATTGTCCCTTAGGAAAGGAGATAACCGAGTTGAGGAGGAGGTGGCTTCTCTTCGTGTCGCTTGTCGTTCAAAAAGCCCTAATGGCCTCGAGCAAACCATTGGCGAATATCGGTACTGCGATCGAGTTCTGGGGTAATCTTGTTTGGGAGAATAAGAGTATACTCTCTCTCTTGAAGAACATTATCACAGGTGAGTTTTATTCATGAATACATATTTATTTCCATTATATCTTCTTTTATATTCATGTTTTAGTAAGAATATTTTTCTTTTTTATAACTTTCTTAAGAAGACTGAAATCCACACTGCTCCATTGTTCGTAGTAGTAGTAGTAGTAGGGTGACCTCACAAAGCCTCCTATCCGGGTTTCGAATTCCTACACTTCCAGTTCTACGTGTATGAATTCTGTGCTGGCGGACACGCGCACGTGTATACTCCCTTACGTATGATAAAAGTATTTTTCTAGGAGAGCTAGTAGGAACAATTAGGAATAAATTTTAGTTCTAAAAGAGTATATACCTACGATCATACAAATGCGTTAATTTGCTGATAAACGTACATTAATTATTTGCTGTCACGTACACATGCATTAGTTTTTTCTTCTTTTTTTTTTTTTTTCTTTAGATTTTCATGATGAAATTCGTAATGCCAGCGCACATCACTATAGGGACCTCAAACTCGTAGAAAATCTCTACGCACAGTCCTGACCGACGCTTTGGGATTCAAATATAGACCTTTCATGAATGGGAGCTTCTACCACGGGATATAAAGAATTTTTAAAAAATTATACGAGAAATTTCACCTCACGCAGACTTAAATCTGAATAATAACGCTTTCTGAGGTGCCTTCCATCCAGTTGAGCTAGCTGCGCTCGGCACGTACATATGCATAGTTATATGTTATTATTGCCCAAGTGCAATGTATTGCCATAGACTTTTACAGAATAATTGCACGGACTGACAGAAAAAAAAAGTTGATTATTAACATGTGACAGGAGAGCATCTTATAATTTTGTTAAATTTTCTCCATTTTCCGGCATTTTTAAAATTTTATTTTTCAAATTAACTTGGAAAATTCTTTGATCAACGTGCCTTAAATAGTAAGGACGAGAATAAAAAACAAAGAGACGTGTGAAATTGTTCTATACCTTTTATTGATATATCAATTGGATTTCTTCCAAATCCACCTACTTTTCCAGCGTTGTCAACATCATTTCTCATCAACGAAGCACTGCTGAGCAACATCATATGGATCACTTTCTAATGATTATCTGGAATAATAATTCTTCCCTGGATGATTAACTTTTTCATCAAAGTTACTTAGTAACTAAATAGACTATGTAATAACCAACATTTTAAGTACTAAGCTGAGCCGGATTTCTATAAAGTTAGATCTCGGCACGGTACCCGACTGTGCAGAGGTATTGTGTTGACCGTGCCTATTATACTGTGTCGACCGTAACGATATATATATTTATTTATTTGTTATTTAGAAGTAAAGTAAAAAAATTTAAAGCTAATTTTGAAATTCATATAAGGTTATTTATTTGTTATTTTCAAAGGTGAAAGTAAAAACTCAAAAAAGTTAATTTAATGATTCACGTATAAGATTTTTCAGAAAATAACATGCTGGAATAGAGACATACAGTCTAATAATTGAAGGCAATGTCGACCGGCACTTAAAAGTATTCATATACAGATATTTGATGTTTTGATTTGTCTTTCAAGATTTGGATATAACTTGTGCGGCTTGTTTTTGTCAATAGCTAGGTATTTTCTCGGTCGTCGCCTTTCATGATAGCTGAATTCTCAAAAATATAAAGACTACGTGACAGTCTTAATTATATGTTACTTTTAACAACAACGGGTAATGATAATGGGAATCATATCCTTTTAGGAGTTAATCTTAAATAGAAAGGAACTTCAATTCCTTGGTTTCCAAGTAAAACTAAAATTGCCATATATCTTATTTGACTATAGTTCTATTATTGTTCTAATATATTCAATTATATCATAATTAATTAGGAAATCCTACTTGATCATCTTAAATATTGAATCAGTCAGACTCACAGCTCATTGGATGAATTTTCTCTTGAGCTGACGTGTCATTTACAGTTATTCCTACATTTATTTATTTATTTTTTTAGATGACTGTAACATGTAAAGCCAATTAAATTAATGGTGATGCAGACCACAAACCTTGGACTATTAGTAACTTGTCCACATGATAATTTAATTAAATTATATCCATGTGGTTTGCACCTTCATCCCCTTCATAACATGATAATTAAAAATAGTGGCAGCTTAACTATCACTGTCAGCTCCATAAGTACCTTATTAAATTTAATATAAGTACTGTATAAAATTTAATATTAAATAAGAACAAATTTTTTAAATTAATCTGGAAGCTTGCACTTGAATCTGATCAAACATGTTTCCAATATCCGATCACGATTTCATCATTTCTTTTTTTTTTTTTTTTTTTTTTTTTTTTGAGGTAATGACGCGTAACCCTCCTTGCGACATAGATTATATTATGTCACTTGGTGCAGCTTTTTAATTATAGCTGTTGGACCGTGGTCAGGGAGTAAAATACAAGTTCTCACGTAATTGTGTGGTTTTCAACTCGGTTTTATATCAGATAATGCAAGTTCTGTATGAACTTTCTGCATGAACTGAAAGTTTTTTTTTTTTTTTTTTTTTGTTTTTTTTCATTTTTTGGGTGAGAAAAACTACATCTTGCATATTTATTTATATTTGGATCATTCAGGAAAGTTCGTCGTGCCGAATCGGACTTCAAGCACTTACAGATCCGTCATCGGTCTCCTGGACACGAGGGAGGTGATGGACAAGAAGATTCAACCAGGAGATAGCAAATATTCTGTAGAACTGGCAATAATGGCAGCTAAACTTTCTTACGAGAATGAATCATCCATCAAAAGCGTTGTTCAAGACCAGTGGAATGTAAGATCTTCACTAATATCATATCCATATTGATTTCCTGCCTTCACTCCAACAGCATTTTATTAATATATTTTATGTTTTATATTCTGAGCAGATGGAGTTCCTTGAGTACTTTAATTGCTGGAATGGTAAGAATGGTGCAAAATAGAGTAATGGTATGGTACAAAGGGACATAAATCCTCTGCCCATTTTGTGTTCCTAATCTCTATTCCCATACTTTAAATAAATACTTATATATATTTTTTTGAAAAAAATTTAATATAAAAATTTTAAATTTTGATTAGATCTATAACTTTTATGTTGAAAATTTTTTCAGGAAATTTTTTTTTAAATAGGTGTTTGGGAGCTCCAAAAATTTGAACGAATTTAAAAACAGTTTTGAAAACCTGTTAAGATGTTAAGACTTTGGAGCCCTAGAACACCTATGTAAAGGTAGTTTTTGGAAAAAAATTTAATATGAAAGTTGTAAATCTCATCAAAATCTGTAACTTTTATGTTAAATATTTTTTCTAAAAATATATTTAAGTATTTATTTAAAATATGGAGACAGAGATTGGGGATATAGAGGGGAGCAAAGAATTTATGTCCAGTACAAAGATCTAAAAACATACTAGTTTTACTAAAACATATTTGAATAAATCTAGTCCCTCCTCTTGAACAGTCCTTCAAAATAAACCTATACTTTTTCTTGATTATTGTTAAATTAAGTCAAGACGCATATGTATAAGTATTTTTTAAAAATCTTTGAATACCTCAAAAATAAATTTTGATATGATCTACAGTTTTATATTAAAAATTTCTTCAAAAAATAATCTAAATAGAAGTTTTAAGTTTCCGAAGTTTGTACTGGTTACATAAATTTTGGAATATCAAAATATTTATTTAGAAATATTTTTTAAAAAAATTTTGAATACAAAAGTTATAGAGCCCACAAAAATCTTTTTTTTTTTTGTATTCAATTTTTTTTTTTTTTAAACAAATACTTATATAATCAAAAATTTGATAAAACCCTTACATTTACCTCGCAAACTAATGCAGATTACCAGAAGGCTTTCACTACGCAAGCTTTTATTTTCTGCAACAAATCGGTAGACCCTGATATGATCGTGGTCGCATTCCGTGGCACCGCACCTTTCGATGCGGTTATGTGGTGCACAGACTTTGATTTTTCCTGGTACGAAATCGAGGGTGTAGGCAAAATCCATGGCGGGTTCATGAAGGCCCTCGGGTTGCAGACAACTGGGGGGTGGCCGAAGGAGATAGAGAAGCATGTCGGTGATTCACCGTACGCTTATTATACTATTCGGGAAAAGCTTAAGGATCTATTAGCTAAGAATGAGAATGCCAAATTTATGGTGACTGGGCATAGTCTTGGAGGAGCACTAGCAATTCTATTTCCTACAATATTAGCTTTGCATGAAGAGACTTCAATGTTGGAGAGATTAGAAGCTGTGTACACTTTTGGGCAGCCAAGGGTGGGAAATTCTAAGTTGGGGGAGTTTGTGGAGCAACATATTGATAGCCCTAAGAGGAGGTATTTTAGGTTTGTTTACTGCAATGATATGGTGCCAAGGATACCCTATGATGACAAGACTCTCTTGTTCAAGCATTTTGGATTGTGCTATTATTACAACAGCTTCTACAAGGGCAAGGTTAGTAAAAATGTTTAATATATTGTATTTATTTTGTAGATCTACGAGATCCAATATTGCATGCATGCTACACTCTCGCTATCTCTCGTGCTAGTCATAAGTGTGTAGATCTGCCAATCTTATTGTCTCGGAGAGCGCCAACAGAGTCGTCCTCACAAATACTCTCCTAGTCCCCGAGTCTGGTGATGGTTATGTCAAAACGTTGTTTCACGCCGTTAAATACTTAACGGCGCCGTTAAGTGTTAAAATTAAATCTCAGCCGTTAGATCAAGAAGATTAACGGCTGATATGTTAACTTACCAAAGCTATTCTCAGCTCGACCGAGAATAGCCCTCTCTCTCTCTCTCTCTCTCTCTTTATATATATATATATATAACACATTCATAATATGAACTGCTTAGATTCAGTAATAGTAATTAAGCAAAGGTCTAATTAGAATTTAAAATCATATTTTTCATCTTTGTCAGTAAAAATGTTTATTCATAAAGCTGTTTTACTAGAATACATATTTTCCAAAAAAAAAAAGAACAATAATACTAATATTGCAAGTTGTTTAGATCAGGTAAGTAATTGCCATGGAAATAATTAATTACATTACATGATTGTGTGGCTCTGAGAATTACTGAGATAACTTTCTTTTTTCTCTGAATTTGTTTCAGATTCTGAATGAGGAGCCCAACAAGAACTACTTCTCACCTGTGACTGTGATCCCAAAATACCTCAATGCAACATGGGAGCTTGCAAGAAGCTTCTTCATAGGGTATGTGGAAGGTCCAGATTACAGAGAAGGATTATCTCTGAAGCTCATGAGACTTTTTGGATTGATAATTCCAGGATTACCACCACATTGCCCTCAGGATTATCTCAATTCTGTCAGATTGGGAGCATCATTACTCACACCAAACTGATTTGCAAAGCTGCATATCTCTAGTTACACTGTCATGGAATTTCATTTTTAAAATGAAAGAAGAAAATAGAATCGAAATGATAGATCCACGGTAAAGATTGACCGAAGATACTATATATTCGAATAATATTACAAAACAGCTATTTGTTTCTAAATGCTAGAGAAGTATAAGTTATATCAAACGTTTTCCAAAACTATCATTCAAGAAATTGCTTTGTGCTTTTATGAAAACAATTATTTATGTGCTTCTGCATGAGCTATGCTTTCAAAATGAATTTGGATGACTTTGTTATATATATATATATATATATATATATATATATATATATATAAATATATATATATATATATATATAGTTTAGGATGTCTAAACATGACATAGGGAAGAAATAATGGAGTTGAGAAGCTACGTAGCATCTATTCAAAATTTCCACATATTTATAGTGTGTTACGAGAATTTTTTATAAAATTTAATTTAATAAATAATTACGTTTTTAATTTCAATTTCAAAAATTTACGAAAATAAAACCGGGTCGCCTGTTAAACATACGACCTTTGCCACTTGGCAACCGCCTGCTGGGTGGCACGCTATGTAGGCGTACGGTCGCCTGTTAAAGATGCGACTCTTAGGTCGCCTGTTAAAAGAGGCTGACTCTTAGGTAAATATATCTCCACAATACCTGTACATATCCAACAATAATAAACATATATAAATATCACATTCAATAAATTTTTATCTCATTTAATATATACACGACACTATTATAAAACACATCACAATACTAATGTTAAAGTTATAAAATATTCAATAATTTTTTTATCACAACATTAGTTAATTATACAAATAGCATAAATATTAAAATCATATTTATGTTTTATATACTTGTTGTTTAGGTCTTTTAGCTCGCTTTGACTTTCGCCTAAACAACCCTATAATACCACCACCACCATGCTCCTTTTGTTGCTTCTCTTATTGCTGCTCTGGTTCGTCATGAGCCTGAATTTGCTGTTGGTGGAGGATTTCTTGTGTGATATTGCAAGGATCAAATGTAGCAGCTTCCTCGTTGTCGTACGATGACCCTCAACTATAATCTCCAAATTGTTGATAAGAAGGACCATGTTTGTTCGTACCATAATAATGAGCAGTAGGGTCCCTACTGGACCACTCCGTTTGTGTGTGCATCTCATGGACGGGGTGCTACTCCCACGGATTGTCTTGCTGTACTCCACCAGCATCTTCATTTATCGCTGTTGGCTCATCAAAATATACTGCAGGAGGCTGAACCATTGGCATATATCCTCCCATGTTCCAAGTGCGTACTCGTGATAATTTTGGAACATTAAGTTGCAGACACTTTGGATGCCGTGAGTGTAGCCTGAACAAATGCACTCACCAGCATATTGTAAATATTTCTTATATTTTCCATTTGTTATTAAAAAATAAAATGAATTAAAATACATAAGCGGTGCATTAAAAGCATATGTATACATGTTGTGAAATAAAAAATAACGACATTTATGAGAAATGAACCTCCTGGTGATTCTTTTATACCAGTCCATATAAATGTGAATACCATCACCCCCTCCCGATACGATCCGGTTCTCCCTGTCATTCCACATCTCAATATATGGTCGATATTTCGTATCCCAATTTGTTTTGAACGATAAAATATTATCATGCAAATTCGTATCGGTATAAATAGCGCCGGGTATATCTTGGAGGAGGCCAAACTAACGTAGGACCTGGTCGGTCGCATGTCATCTGAGTTAAAACAACAGTATGCAAGTAGAGAAAGTTGTAATAAGTTAATTTCAACATACTACAATTATATTTTTACAATATGCCAATTTTTTATTACATGTTTGTTACCACCTTTGCTATCGGTACGAAAAGTACGATACCCAGTCGTTATTTCATGTTCGCCCGAAAAGTACGATACCCACCTTTCACAGGATAAGATCTAATCCCCTTCAGCACACCATTGAAGCTCTCAGATAGATTTGTAGTCATATGTACAAATCTAGCCCCTCCATCAAATGCTAAGGCCCATTGTTCTGCAGGAATTTTTTTACAACTAAGCATAAGCCTTATCATTTGTCTCATTTATTTTATCCATCCACATGTTATACTTCCAGACCTGTCTCTGCATGTCAGCATTCCAGACCTTGCGCTTGAGAGCGAGGTTTTTGAATTCAGTGTTGAAATTGGAGCATATATGACGCAAGCAATATCGATATCTCCTGTTGTAAAAGTGTCACCCTTGATTTTTCACTGCACTCAGAAAACCTGGGTGATGATCAGAAATAAGGGTAGCTCGAGAATCTCGATTTCTCATGAAAGTGAAAATGCATTCTAAGAATCAACCCCATGTATCAGATGTTTCTTTATCAACTATTGCAAATGCCACAGAAAATACACGATGGTTGTCATATAAAGCAGTTGCAATGAGCATGTACTCCTTATATTTGCCATACAGAAATGTGGCTTCTATGCTAAGAACTGGGGGACAATGCATGAATCCTGCGATACAAGGTGAGAACGCCCAAAATGCACGATCAAATAAAAATTTATTTGGTGTTGACAAAGACATTCCTCTAATATCGAATATTGACCATGCATAAAAATATCTCACAACATGCAACCATTTAGGTAATAGACTGTAATATTGGTCTCAGTCACCATATATCTCGGCTATAGCTTTTTGTTTTGCCTTCCAGCATTTTCTGTAAGTTCTTGTGTACTGATATGTTCTTTTAATATAAGCGCCAATAGCAGCAATACACAAATTTGGATGTACTCGCACAAGCTCCATAATTTTACCTGCAATAAAATTACAGTCTATATTTCTGTGATCAGGAGCCTCCTCAGCTGGTTCGTTGAAACATTGATGGGGGCCAAAATAGTTTACTACCATCCACATTCCTTCATCCTCTTTCAGTTTTGCTCTCAGGTGCCAAATGTAACTTTTTTTTATCAGTCATGCAGTTTGTCACCCATATCTTCTTATTGGATAGCTCAATTTTGTACCGATGTTGTTCCTATATATGATATGATTTTATCGCATGAATCAGAGTTTTTTTTTATCTCTGAAGTACATTCCTTTGCGAAATTCCTGCGTTTGGATTCCATGCGGCTTCAGTGTCATGCATTATTGCAGTGACATGTGTGTTTTGTTCGATTGCAGGCCAATCAATATGAGTGTAAGAATAGGGGTACATCGTAAGTTGGTAGTGAAGTTGGCACACTTGGGACTGCTTCAGATCCCCCTACATTGTATGCCTGTGAACACTCATGATTGACATTTCTGGCATTAGCTACTTCGTCATCATTCAACAATTCTCCGCCCGAAATGTTTTCATATAACTTTTTCATAAGAATCTGCATCATATCTCTACACTCATCGACTGGAGAGAATTGATGGCATACATGATCAAATGCATACTGTGAGGGTTGTTGCGTACTCGTGCTTGGGCTGGCAGCTAAGTTCTTGTTTGGTTCACTTGGGGCGACATTACAATCGAGTCCCTGCGATGTACTATCTGCCGACTCCAAACTCAAAAATACATAAGCAGTGTCTAGAGAAAATCTGTTAAGAGTTTCCATACCAACATCACTAGCAATAGGTAACAACACATATATCACAGAACCATCAAGTAACATTACTGGATGCCTCAGCGATACGCTAAGGACGTGTTTACTTGGAGAGAAGTGGGAAAGTAGGAAAGTGAGAAAGTTGGAAAGTCAGTTTCCTTGTTTACTTTAAAAGAGAAGTGAAAATAGAAAGTTGAAAAGTCAGCTTCCTTGTTTACTTTAAATAGAAAAGTGAGAAAGCGAGAAACTGACTTTCCTTTCACTTTTCATCTCTATGTAATTTTTATTTTTTTGACTTCCTCGTCAAACGTTAGGAAGTGGGAGAAAGTGAGAGTCATTAGTATTTAGTGATGATTACTATAATAATTATTCTCTAAAATAATTAAATACTAATATAAACTAATTATATATTTATACTAGTAATATTATAAAATTTTAATAATTAATTTGTTATTATTTTCTTAATAAATAATAAAAATAATAAATTTATTATTCTTTAAATAAAAAATAAAAGGAATAATTACAATAATATAATAAGGAACCATTACTACTTCTCCACAATCAATTTACTCAATTACATTATATTATTATTTTATTTATCTATTATATTTTAATAATTTATTACTATTTTCTAAGATATAAATAATAAAAGTTCATCAAATAGAAAAATAAAAATAGATAAAGAATTTTTTTTAATTATTAATTAATTTAAAAATAGTATCATTATTAAATATTATTTTTATTTAAAATACTGATTTTTAAATTAGTTGTATAATTATTATTAAATAATATTTTTTAATAATTATAGAATTATTTTTAATACTATAAAAATTATTTTTTCTATAAACTAAAAAATTTTACTTACTTTTTACTTTTACATTAAAAAACTTTTTATTTTTAATAATAATTAAAAATAATAAATTTATATTCTTAATAATAATAATAATACAATATTAAAAACAAGCAAATTTACAACAAATAAATAAAATATTATATTATTTTAATAATTTATTACTATTTTCTAAAAATATAATAAATAAAATGGACTAATAAGCTAAATAAAATAATAATCTTTATATTTTATTAATTTAGTAATTTTAATAAATAAAATAGTAATTATTTTTAAATTATTAATAAAAATATTAATTATAAATAACTTTTTCGTTATTATTAAATATTTTAATTATTATTTATTTTAAGGCAAAATACATTTTTTAGTCCCTACACTTTTACAAAGTGCCTTTATAACATGAGAACTTTAACTTTTACTCGCGATAACCCTGAACTACGAAAAAACGCCCACGATAACCTTGCCGTCAGTTTTTCCGTCCGCCGCCGTTAATTTGCTGACGTGGCAGTTTTTAAATTATTTTTTAATCAATTTTTAATTTTTTTAACTTTGTGGAGGGACAACTATACTTTTATATGTATTTATTTTAATCAATTTTTAATTTTTTTAATTTTGTGGAGGAACAAATATATCTTTATATATATTAAAATTAATAAAAAAATAATTTAAAAACTGCCACGTCAGCGAATTAACGGCGGCGGACGGAAAAACTGACGGCAAGATTATCGTGGGCGTTTTTTTGTAGTTCAGGGTTATCGCAAGTACAGTTTAAAGTTCAGGGTTATAGAGACATATTTTGGTAAAGTTTAGGGACTAAAAAAGGTATTGTGCCTTATTTTAATTATTATTAAATAATATTATTAAAAATTATTTTTTAAAATAAAAAATTTTAGTTACTTTCCACTTTACAATACAAAGTAATAAGAAAACTCAAATCTACTTTCTTATTACTTTCCCATCACTTTCTATCCCACCACTTTCTTTTCACTTTCCACCTTATCACTTTCTTTTCACTTTCCATTCTACTACTTTCTTTTCACTTTCTTCTCACTTTCCTACTTTCCACTCCAAGTAAACAGCCCCTAAGCAAATGTTATGATATATCAATACGGAATCTTCTGTATAATCATTCAATTAACAATCCTATAAAATTTTAAGAAAATAGTTACTAAACCTTATTAAACTATCATAATATATTTTACTACGATATTCAAATAACTTTTAAATTTACTAATTAAAAATACTAATATACTAATTACTAAATATTCAACATATGTATGAATGTGAATAAGTATACAAGTATACTTTCCAAAAAATATCAAGTGGTTATATTTAGTCAAATTTTCGCGCAGAACCTCATCTGTATTTTATAAAAAAACTAACGTTAAGATTCAATAAAAATATTCATGAGGAGGCCACATGTCCCGTACGAAACAATCCATGCCATAATATAACGAAACACAAAAAAAAATGGCTACAAAGGTCCTACTAACCCCGCCCACAACTAATTCAATAAAAACATTCAAATGGAGTCCACACGCCCCGTACGAAACAATCAATGCCATAATATAATGAAACACAAAAAAAGGACTACAAAGGTCCTACTAACCCCGCCCACAACTAATTCAATAAAAACATTCAAGAGGAGGCCACACGCCATGTACGAAACAATCTATGCCACAATATAACAAAATACAAAAGAAAGGGCTACAAAAATCCTACTGAGATTGCCCACAACTAATTCCATAAAAGCATTCAAGATGAGGCAACATACTCCGTACGAAATAATCCATTTCACAATATACTAATTACTAATATAATGATATATTAATATTCTAATACGATAATTATAGTAATTGACTAACATATAAATTAACATATATATTACATAAAATACCATACTAGCATACACATTATATTATACGAAATCTACCAATTAACATATTACAACTGAAATTACAATATACTACTAACATACTAATTTATTTATACACATAATAATATTTTTACATAAATAATATTAATTAAAAAAAATCTAATTAACTTGATTTACACATAATCTAAATTTTTCATACAATCTATAAGGTGTATATACGTATATTTATACCGTATTTATAACATATTTATATAATATATATATAAATATTTTATTTCGTCAAAATATACCACCAACTTACACAAATCTAGATCTATAATTTCAAACTCAAACACATATATAGAAATTTGTAGATCTAAAATTTAAATTTCAAAATCGTAGAGGATTCGTAAATATACCGTATCTCTCGAAAATTCCTTCGAAATTGGTTGATCTAGTTATAACTAGCTTAGATCTACAAAATATTGCCAAAAAAAAAAAAAAAAAAAGAATTTCGAGGTAGAAAATAAAGAAAATAAGAGAGGAGCCGACGGAGCTCACGGAGGAAGAAAGAAGAAAAAAAGAAGAAGAGAAAGAAGAGCTTGGCTCAGTTTATGAAGGGGTATGGTTGCCTGTTAAGGACCAAATTGCCCCTGCTCTCTTAACATTGTTTTAAGGCGATATTCGAAATCCTGCTCATTTTACACGTCAAATGATACAAACCTACTCACACTCTCTTTTTAGCTCTCTTGCTCGGTCTCTCTCTCTCTCTAACTCTCTGTAACAAAATCGGTTCCATAGCTGCCGCCGCATAGTCGCCGCTCTATTTTGCGTCCCTCAACGCCGCCGAAAATGGCTCCAGTTTCCCAGTAAAAATGAAGCGTTTTCCTCGAAACCTTTTCGAGAACTTTCAACAGATGACGATGAACAAAGCTTAGCGCTGAATGACTATCATCTACCCATCGCTGAGCAGACACCTTTTCTCCATTTTCAGCAGCTACCACCCATTAGAGGGAATCGTTCTAGACTAAGCAAAATCTGCAGGCGTTGGGTGGAGCGGTCGACGTTCGTCTTCGCCGGCGCTAGGTTAGAATTTACACCGATAGATGTCGTATTCTTTTTAAATTGCCCAATAGTGGTCTGGAGATCTCGATGAAGGATCCGACAAATACCAGTGACATCCCATCGCGAAAATCCTCTTCAAAGGCCGCAATCCGAAAATTGACGAATTGTTAAACAAGATGCGGATAATCATAAATAATGTGGAAAGAGCAGTACAGTATGTTAAATTATGAATAATATACTTATTGTCTGTGTTTCTTTTCGCCGAGCTTGGACAAAGAGTTCCGGCCAGTTTATTGAGCTTGATGGATGACCTAGACCGTCTTAAAGAATACGACCGGCCTTCGGCAACACACGGTCATACGATCGAGGGAGTGCGCAGCTTCCGCGGAGGAGTACACCGCTACCTTAAAGGATCGATATCCTGTGTTGCTGAGGGTTAGTAACATTTTTTGCCAAATTTCCATTTGATTTAATTTAATGGATGGTGTTCGTAGGTGTTCTCAGGGGTTCGCAGCTGTTTGCAGTTCGATACTACGAACAACTGCGAGCAGCTACGAACACCCGCGAGCAGCTGCGAACACACGCGAAAAGTTGGCGAACACATTGCGAACACCCCGAAACACTTGTGTTTACCAACGAACACCCGAGAACACCTGTGAGCACTTATCAAATGTTCGTGGTTGTTTGCAGATGTTCTCGAGCGTTCGCTGGTGATCGCGGCTATTCGCGATTTTTCGCAGTTTACGAACACATGTTCTCAGGTGTTCGCAGTTGTTTGCAGGTGTTCGCAGCTTTTCGCCCTTGTTCGCATGTGATCTTGGTGTTCGCGATTGTTACTGCGAATACCTACGAATACCCGCGAACACCTGCGGACACCACGTAATTCATATCTTTATTCTTGTAAACATGTTTTAATAACAAATATCCCTCCTCCACCTTCCTCAAAGGCGTTAGCAGCAAAACCACTATCAACTTATATTGTTCTCCCTCCTCTGATCACCGGTACGGTTGCTGCCATAGCAACAACTGAAGATATTATGAATATTGTGGAAGCCATCAATACGAAGGTGACGAAGAAAATATCGGAGGGAAATTTTGGTTTAAAATATTAAGAAGAATGAACAATATGAAAAGGAGTTTATTACGATTGACGAGAACAAACCTGTTCAAGCGTACACAAAACTAACCAAGTATGAACAACGCATTGTCGAGCTCGTTAAACAAGTATGTTTAATTCGCAGCCATTCGCACATCTAAGCAGGTGTTCGCGTGTGATCATGGGTGTTCGTAGGTGATCGCGGGTGCTCGTAAGTGTTCGTTGCTGCTCGCATGTGTCCGCAACTGTGTTCTGCGAATATCCGCGAACACCCATGAACACCCATATTTTCTTTTTAATTTGTGAAATGTTTTTTTCTGATCGTTGTTCCTTTTTGTTTTCTGCAAGTCTCATGTTGTTAAGGCATGTTAGAAGAATACGAGGTCGAGGCCGTAGAGAGCTTGCCAAAGCTGCCACTTGAAAAGTTGTAATATATATATATATATATATATATATATATAATATAAGAAAACTCGGTATCAAAGTAGTCTGAGCGCATGTGGCATTCTTAATAACTCACAATATACCACATGGCGTCTCTATTATCTTACCATTTGACATGTGTCACTTAAATATAATAAATATATAATTAATCACATATTTAATGAAAGTTTGAATTCAATGCATACTTAATATATTAATAATAATTTTATTAAATATAAAAATTAAAGTATACTTTTAATATTTTATTATATATTAAAAGATAAATTATAATAATATAGAAGAATTTGGAAGGTCATTATCAAATTTTTAATAATCTATATAAATGGGTGATTAAAGTCGTATTTTTTGCTATGTTATGAAGAATTTTAAAAGTCATTATCAAATTCTTAATAATCTATATATAATTCTATACAATAATTATAGAATGGGTAATCAAAGTTCGTAACTTTAGAAATTTTAATTTTGGTATTTTTTTTCTCTAATTACATGTGATAAATATAGTATAATATTTTAATAAAAATAAATATTAATTTATATAAAATCAATATATTCAAAATAAAATAAATTTTCAAATAGTATTATATATGTAATAATAATTTAATAAAAAATAAAAAAAAATAATATTAATATGAACTGCAAAACTATATCCAAAATAAGGTACACACAAAGAATGCAACACCACACTGTCTCATGAGGAAATCTAGACCGCTGAGCAAACATTAGTGGTAGTCATAGAGTTGTACAGAATACTATACGGCTCTGTATATATTGGTGACGAAATAATAGACGTCTATACTTTTTTTCTAAAGAAACGCCAAATTGAGTATCCTGAAATTTTTCTCAAATGTATATTTTGCACCTCACTTTTCGAGGTATTATCTCTCAAATTTTGGAACTTTTAGATTGTTTGTGCATGAAGTATGTATTTCTAATGCTTTTATTTTCTTTCAACTTTTTATTATATATGGCAACATATTTTGGCGCAGATAATATTACTGTGGTCGCGGAGCTTCAAAAATTTGTGAGTCTACCCAAAATGTGTGTATATATATATATATATATATATATATATATATATATATATATATATATTCATCCCTATTTGTATAGATGCACACTGGTATATACATGAGAAAAGTTCCTCCACTAGTTTGCATATTAGTAGACTACGACATTTATTCATTCCGGGGTTCATGCTCTCAGCGCGGTTGGTGCTTAACATCCCATACCTATAAATACAATCAGTTAGGAAGCAAAATAAATGAAGGAGTTCGCAGGTGTTTGCGGGTGTTCGTAGGTGTTCAATGTTCACAAGTGTTCGTAGTTATTCGTATGTGTTCGCAGGTGTTTGCAGTTGCTCGCTTATTCTTCTGCAAACACCTACGAATACCGCGAGCACCGGTGAACACCTGCGAACACCTTCCAATACTTGTAAAAATTGGAACACCTAACAATAAATAAGTAATAACATTGAAACACAAAAACATATTCTTACCTTTTGCTAGGGAAGTAAGCATTTGTCCCTTTTTTTTTAAGGAATTTCACTAATAAATTTATAGGACTCATCGTGCTCTTGTAAAATCTTGCACATCACTTGCTGGAAATGACCATTTGTTCGAGCTCTTGCAGCCACCAAAATAATTTAGCGGCTATTTTGTCATTCATTTTTCCAACAAGATTTTTTGACAGATAAACTATGCAGTAAAAATGATGGCATTCTGGAAAAATCTCTTCAACAACATCGTCATCTTTAGATATTAGTTCCTGCATTCTATCTATAATAATAACAGGTGGCTGGGCTATATATCCGATCGATTCCTTTAGCAATTCCAAGAACCACTTCCATGTGTTATTCTTTTCAATTTCAATAACAGCGAATGCAAGAGGAAGTAAATGGTTATTACCGTCTACCGTTGTTGATCCAGGTGGCTCTTCGGTCAAGAGACCAAGGCTGGCAAAGCCGAGACCGAGGTGGAGGCATGACCGAGACCGAGGTGGAGGCATGACCGGGACCGAGGCAGGCGTGACCAAGACCAAGGCATGCGTGACCGAGACCGAGGCTGGCAGAGCCGAGACCAAGGGTGGCAGAGCCGAGACCGAGGTGGAGGCATGACCAAGACCAAGCCAGGCGTGACCGAGACCGAGGCTGGCAGAGCCGAGACCGAGGCCGGAAAGACCATAGCCGAGGCAGGCGCGACCGAGACCACGGAGGAACCATGACCAGGGCTGAGGCAGGCGCGGTCGAGATCGAGGTGGCACAGCCGAGACCGAGTCAAACGTGGGCCCGCGGAAGACCAACGGTTGCGCGAGGCGGTCAGGCGCGGAAGGCGAAGGGTCGGTTCAATGAACCTGGACAAAGAGCCGTTGGAACCCTCATCGGGAATTCAATGCACCATTAATTGTAAAGTAGTTAATTAGTAAATAGTTAATGTACTTACGATTGTCTATAAATATCAATGAGAAAAATCGAGATTGGGCATCTTTGCCACCCACCAAAAATTCTATCTCTCCAATCGTAGTGTTCTACCATTCGGTCACCACTCCTAGCTTCCCTAGATCCTTATTATTCATCCTACTTATTCTCCGGGTAGAATCGACCTTGAGACTAAGTCTGGATCAAGTGGTATCAGAGCTGGACGTGTGGAACGCTTAGGAGACGCAGTCGAGCACAGCAAAAATTCCATAGCCGAGAGAAATGGTGATCCAAACAAGGAACAGGAGCCACGGCGAAGACGCAAGAGACTCCACATCCGGTGACGGCCACACAGTTCGGAGGAGCATGGAGATGAGCGCTTGATTCGGATCGAGGAGCGACTGACACGATTCGAGGAACAGTTCACTACCATGGCACCCAAAAGACAGACGAGACCAATTGCGGAAGTTGGCAATGCAACGGACCAGATTACAAGGTTGGCGAGCTCGACCAACGAGGCAAATCCTCCAGCTTGGTGCACCTCATACAACAGATGGTTGGGAACCAAGCATGGGCAGCCACCCCGACACCCGAGCCGAACATTGGTATTAACCCCGAACGGCGGCGGAAAATGAATCCGTAGAGGAGAGAGGTGAGCCTTCCCATATGAAAGAGGATGTTGAAGTTCCGCGACGCCCTGGCAAGGAGATCATGCTAGAGGAGCCCGAGTCTCAAACCGATTGGCTAATGTATAAAGAAGTACAAGGCATGGCCCTGATCAAGGTTGACGCAAAATTGGAGCTTCTTGTGTATAATGTAGAAGTAGATGGAGAGAAGATAGATGATGTGTCATTGAATAAATAGAGAGTTATTTTTCTCTCTTACAACTATGAGACTCGCAATGTCTAGCGTTCGCGAGGCTCAAGCTAGCGGCACATGCACTAATTATGTAGAATTGCACATCTACGGGAGTATGAATTCCACGGGGATCACAGTGGTGGCGTTCAAGAAGCAACTCAAGGAGAAAGCTATGCTGTGGGATACGAGGAAGCGCGGTGGAAGAAAGTGGTCTTTCTCTATTTTTCTCTTATTTTCTTTTTATTTTTTTTTTTTTTTTTCCTAAAGCAGGTGAGAACCAAAAAGGTACAAGATTACACTACCGAGTTCCGGAGACAAGCCTTGATGATGGGAGTGAGGCTACAAGACCCGGAGATTCTTCGTAAATACCTAGCAAGGTTGCGGGAGGAGTTGTTTGATGAAGTCGACCTGAATCCGATCAAGGATATCGGCGATGCATGCAAGAAAGCCATGGTCTACGAAAAGATCCGTAGGCGTGGGGTACCCAAACCGAGCACTAAGAGTGGATCGGGCGGCGGTGAAGGGGACGACTCAATCGAGCACCCAAGAAAAGACGAAGGTGAAAATTTGCGCACACTGCAACAAGAAGGGGCACACTCAAGCCGAGTGCTGGAAACTCCATCCAGAGCTGGCGCCGAAGCGAGGCAAGGGAGCCGAGGGCCGAGGCAAGACCTTAGTCACGACGGTGAATAAAGAAGATCTGACCCCCCTCAAGGTGGAGGAGACGGATCCGACCCTAGCACTCATGGTGCGAATCAAGGAGAAGGAGGTGATACCAGGGGTCGAGGTCCCCTTTAATGACAAGGAGCGCGAAGAGCTCTTCATGATGAACATCTAGGTAAAGACCAGTGTGGTACGCTGCATTATGGATCCTGGATGTTAGAAAAATCTTATCTCGGAGGCATTAGTCAACCAATTAAATCTGGAGACTATCCCTTACGAGAAGCCGCATGTGTTGGAGTGGCTAAACAGCACAAGCGGGGAAATGGAGGTCACCCGACGTTGCAAGATCAAGTTCTCGGTGACGGCGTGATTCATTGATGAAGTGATGTGCGAGGTGATCCCATTAGACATATGTCAAATCATCCTCGGAAGTCCATACCTATGGGATCACGACGCGGTCTATTTTCGACGAGCGCAACAATATGTTCTCGTCAAGGAAGGCAAGACGTATACCATGGAGCGGACAGGAGGAATGGTGTCAAGAGCCACGAATGGCACGGTAAAGGTGCCTAAAAATATCTCACTCCTAGTACGGGAGACAACCCATGACCCGATGCACGAGGGCGGCAAAGGACGACGCATGGAGCATGCGCGTGGACAGCCGATACAAGGGCAGAAGGGCTCGGACAGGAAGCGAAGGTGCCCACCGAAGAGGCGTAAGCGCACGAGGACATCAGCTACACAAGCTCCAACCCGAAGTGAAGACAATGATCGGGGAAAGGAAGCAAGCAGGCACGGTGGAACCTCAAGGAAAAATGCGAGTGTGGGTCGCGAGACACCGCCTCGACAAAAGCACTAAACTCATTGCGGTGCAATGAAACCTAAAGGGGGGAGGCTTGATCCAGGTGGCTCTTTGGTCAAGAGACCGAAGTTGGCAGAGCCGAGACCGAGGTGGAGGCATGACTGAGACTGAGGTGAAAGCATGACCGAGACCGAGGCAGGCGTGACCAAGACCAAGACAGGCGTGACCGAGACCGACGCTGGCGACCAAGACCGAGGTGGAGGCGTGACCAAGACCAAGGCAGGTATGACCGAGACCGAGGCTGGCGACTGAGACGCGGAGGTCGAGGCGTGACCAAGACCAAGGCAGGCGTGACCCGAGACGAGGCTGAGGCAGAGCCGAGACCGAGGCCGGAAAGGCCATAGCCGAGGAAGGCGCGCGACCGAGACCACGGAGGAACCATGACCAGGACCGAGGCATGTGTGGTCGAGACCGAGGTGGCACAGCGGACCCGGACGTCAAAAACGTGGGCGCGCGGAAGACCAACGGTTGCGTGAGGCGGTCAGGCGCGGAAGGCGAAGGGTCGGTTCAATGAACATGGACAAAGAGCCGTTGGAACCCTCATCAGGAATTCAATGCACAATTAATGTGAAGTAGTTAATTAGCAACTAGTTAATGTACTTACGATTGTCTATAAATATCAATGAGAAAAATCGGGATTGTGCATCTTTGCCACCCACCAAAAATTCTATCTCTCCAATCGTAGTGTTCTACCATTCGGTCACCACTCCTAGCTTCCCTCGATCCTTATTATTCATTCCACTTATTCTCCAGATAGAATCGACCTTGAGACTAAGTCTGGATCAATTGTTGCCATTATCAAGCAACCGAGGTATTTACCACGAAGATGATAACCATTGACCCCGATGACTGGTGGAATATACTGCCAGAATGTTCTTTTGCATGCTCCAAAAGACTAATTGAACCTATGAAAGCGCCGTCTTATACATTTCAAAGCAACGTCGTTGCCAATATCCAGCAATCATATTTTCCTCATTAGTGGTCTTAAGTCGTTAAACGAATCTTCGAAATTTCCACGAATGAGTCTAAGTGCCATTTCTTTGCCCTTATATGCTAACTAATATGAGCACTTGTAATCGTGTTACTTCGAATATGTGTCATAATCATTTTTGGCATGTATGTTCATCTTCACGCAATTGATCAACAATTTTCGATGCAGTAGAGTAAGCACGCATTACCCTTATATGCAAATAAAATATTATTTTTTCAGGTGTTCGCAGTTGTTCGCAAGTGTATGCAGGTGTTCGCAGGTGTCACAGTTGTTCGCAAGTGTTCGCAGGTGTTACGGTTGTTCACAAGTGTTCGCGACGCAACCTGCAAACACCCACGAACATCCGCAAATATCTGTGAACACTTTCGAACACCTGTATTTTGATTTTTAAGTTATATAAAAATAATATTGGCTTAATATTTACTTATCAACTTGCTGCTACACTGTTTGTTTTAACGTTTTAAGAGTGGTCTGCATGTATGTTTATCAAGAAGATTTGTCACATGAACTCGTCTGTTCCTCTAACTTTTTTTTCTTCCCCATCTCCAGTTGCATTCGTCGTTCCGACATTTGACTACGATTTTTTCGGCTCTAGTTTTCACAGGTTTAGTTTCAAATGCTCTCTGAGTGCATGCACTTAATGATTCTTGAATTTGTCGCGACTACTGAGCAGTTGTCTAATCGTCAGAGATGGTAAATCATCGTCTTCTTCGTCTTCAAGAGGAGGAACAACACCTCTGAATGTTGAATTAAGGGTATAGTTGTCTAGCTCCCTTGCGTTTCCATGATTGTCGGTGCCGTTTTGAAGGATATCGGATTTCACTAGTGTTTTCTCTCCGAAACGAATCAAACGCCATATACAATCTATTATCAGGATCATCTTCTTTCTTGTTGTATCTCCTGTTGCACCATTTCTTCGTCATCAATGTCTTTTGTCAGTTGCCTATGTAGGCTCACATGGGTAGTTCTCGGAGTCGAGATCGTCGTCTTCTAACAATATAAAGGATGGTGGACAATGCAATGGGATGGAATTTGATTGATTGTTGGATTAGGAGTGAACTGAGAGATGTTATCCGTCGACATTTTCGAATCTTTATTAGCAGAGGGAGGAAGAAGACGCGCGAGATTGGTAATGGCGACGACAAATAAGCGCGGGTTGGACTTCAACGCGGTAGAAACAACGAGAAAGATTGGCAGGAAGATGGTCGACACGGAGGTGACCCGACAGTAAATAGTTAACGGTTTTTGAGAACGCGGGAAAAAAGAAGTCGAGGGCAATTTGGTCATTTCACATAGCAAAGGGGCGCGATTCACTTAAAAAGGAAGAGGGGGGCACCAAACACCAATTTTTCCTATTTATTTACATATTTATTATAACATGCATCCATAGATTAAGGTTTGCAACGTTTCTCAAAAGTTGCATTGTAGATTTTTCCCATGCATGCACATAGTTATTAAAGGCGCGCCTCGCCTCACGCCTAGGCGCGCCGCGAGTTTTTGCACCCGCCTGGTCTTGAGGCGGGCGCTGTATTAAAGGCGCGCCCGAGGCGCACCGAGGCGCGCCTAGGTGCAAGGCGCACGAGGCGCGCCCGGGCGCGCCTTTGTACACCTACAGCCCTCTTGCCCCCCAAAAAAAAAATCTCTTTAAACAACCCCGCTGGGCCCGTGACCTCTGACCCTTAAAAGAAAAAAGAAGTTTGATATGAGCTTTATTTGATATATGTGTGATATTTGACATTTGAAGTTGTTAACTAATTATTGCTAGCTCGCTATTACTGCTAATATGATTTTAAACTAATATCTACCGAAATAATTCTTGAATGTGAACTGTATTTGACAAAGGATGGAAAGGTACATTCACATATTCTTTATTCTTTTTTTTGTAGATTAATCTGTGTTTTTGTGCTAATTGCACTAAATAACTGGCCGTTCTCTTATTAAGTTTAACTTTCAAAACTACGAATAGTTTATATATATATATATATATATATATAATATATATATAGGTATATAACAAAAAATAAATGTATAATATATTGAATTTATTGTCAAAGAGAAAATAAAGTCACTTTAGTGACTATTTTATTTACAAAAACTAGAATATACACTTATTTTGAATAGGGAATATTTTTTTGCATCTCATAGGAACAAGTGCGCCGCATGTGCATAAGGCGCACGCCTCGCGCTTAGGCTCCAGAAAGACTTTTGCGCCTTGCGCCTTTATTAACACTGTGCATGCACTACACTGCAGTGCACCTCAGTTCTACCAAATCCATACCATACTTGGTTCGGCTTTGGCTGATTTTTCTATTAATTATTTTATTTCTTTAAATTTTGATTCCACAAAATTCATCTCGAAATTGAAAAAAAAAAAACAATCCGAGAAGGTTATTGCCTCTTTACCATATGACTAAATATACTATCGCTTAACTACTCGTTCCATTCAATTAGCTATTGTGTGCGATCCTCTATGCTTCTATTATGACATTAGTATTCCTTTTAGTACATACTGGACTAAACTCCTCTAGCAACAGTCGTCATCCACCTGACACAAAAGAAATGGCCAGTAGCCATAAATCATTTATGACATGATCCATGTAATTAAATATCTTCAGCTAACTGATATCTCATATTATTACATAATGCGCTATGATAAATTAATCTTTTAACTTGGTTACCGAGCCCATCCGACTTACTTATGAACGACTAAGTCGTTGCAATTGTGACCATATATTTTAAGTTACTCATAGCTCTTCTAAGATGCTAGAGATATCAAACTCGTAATTCGTAGAAGCGACGAATTGTTATTGATTCGCCACCTCTCTATACACTTCAAATCGTACCCAATTATGCTATTATTTACAACTCATTAAAGCTGCGTTTACATATATCAAAGTACGATAATTCAATCATAGAGTGGACGATCATAAGTCTAAAGATTACTTATACTCGTTCATGTAAAGCAGGAATTGATGACGCTTACATGCGGTATTCTCTAGAGCAGGTCGATCTAGTGAACTCAACATACTTTCAGTATCCATGTCTATAACTTGAAATCCGAAAATCCGTCCCGCTATTAAGTGAGAATAACGTAAATTATAGCATATGACAGTCTAACACTAATGTTCTCTCTAGGTGTATTACTGAACACAGATTTGTTCAAGACCATCACATATCACAAATAATGCATCCACATTATTTACCTAAATATAAAATTAATCGACCTTCGGAGCTTAACCAATAAATAATAATGAGCAGGAATAACATTAAATATAATAAAACTATCATTTATTTAAATATTATATCCTACCTTTTATAAAATACTCACTCGACACATAGTGCATTCCAACACTATCAATCTTCTCTAAGCTTTCTCTGATCCTTTTACTGCTTAGTTTACTTAAGGTAGCTATTTATTAGTTTAGATTTGATCACACACACACACACACACACACACACATATATATATGTATATATATATATGGCTGAGCATTCTGGTCAATCCGAACCGAACCGATCCGACCCGAAATCTAAAAGGACGACCCGAACTGAATAACTATAGACCCGAACCGACCCGAATTCGCTTCCAACCCGAACCGCCCGAACCAGCAAAAATTCGGGTTGGTTCGGGTCTATTCGGGTTGACCCGAATTATCGGTGTCTCCTCACAAAATAATTTTTCGAACATTTAAATAACCAAAATGATTAAAAAAATTTAAAAATTAAAATGCCTAAAATTTTGATATTTTTATGAAAAAAATTAAAAATAAAGTCAAACACAAACTATAACGAGAAGGAATTTGAACAGATAACAAGATCTGAAGGACGGATTTAATTTTTGAAAATTAATATAACATAATAACAATTCAAATATAAACCAAATTCGTGCTAGATTATAATCAAGAAACTAAACTCGGATTCAAGAAGAAAATTTATTCACCCACAAGATTTAGAGATTTCTATTTGATGTATTTGATCTCAAGTTCGTGCTTGATCTGAAACCGAGACCAAAGCTTCCAAACTCGATCGTGATTCTTACATTCGCGGAGAGATTTGGAAAAAAAATAAGAGAGAGTGGGCGAGACAGAGAGAGGAGGAGGAGAGAAAGAAGTTGCTGCCGCCGGTGCTCGGTGAGAGAAGAGAGATTTTATTAACCCTAAAGGGGTTAAATGATGTAAAGTGGGTGCCTTGGGCTTGGGCTTCGGCGGTTCTGTACATGCATTCTAAGCCCAGCTATATTTTTCTTTTGTAAAAAGAAAGATTTCAGGTAGAACCCAACCCGACCGAAATTTCAAGCTTCAATCCGAACCGAATTTATTGTAACCGAAAAGCTGAAAACTTAACCCGAACCGAACCGACCCGAAATTTCAACTTTGCTCGGGTCGGTTCGGTTCGGATTTTCGGATCATTTCAGATAATGCTCAGCCCTATATATATATATATATATATATATATATATATATATTAGCCCAACCACCAGGTTGAGCTCACAGGTTTAAGAGACTGAAGCCCACTTAGGCCCCCTGAACAAGTTCCACTGTTCCAAGCAAGGTTGTCAAAAATTGGACCGGACCGGTCGGTTCAACCAAGAACTGGTCCTTGGTCCTATCCGGGCGAACCCTCAAACCGGAAAGCAAACGACCTGGAAAAATTAGTTAAAACAGGGTTGGATTGGGTTTTCGATTTATTTATTTTTATTATATATTATATTATTGTCTCGTATTATCTTTAGATTAAGTGTAGTGGAAATCTTTAATCTATATAGAAGTCCTTCGTATAATAATTTTGATAATTAAAAAATATATTATTTATAAATATGTATATATAAATATACATATATAAATATAAAAATAATAACTATATATATATATATTATATATATATATATATATATATATATATATATAATAGTAAGACAGCAGAGCTTCTATCGAAAATTAGAGATGTTTAGTTCGATTATGATGACAATAAAGTTTGTAGAATATCCTGATTTATCCACTATGTTCTATTATAACTCCATATTTTATTTTAATTAATTATACATTTTATATATACGAATTTATTGTTACTATATATATATATATTATATATATATACATTATAGAGCCGGTTGAACCGGAATCGGCCGCCGGTCCGGTTTTAACCACCTTGGTTCCAGGCGAAACTTATAGGTTAGAGGGAGCAAACGGTAAATTGCCCAGTAGTAAAAGCGTCGGCGGCGATGGAGATGGAGGGGGTGGAGAAGGAGGGTGGTATGTCGGCACTCGATGCTCTGGAAGAGGGTCGGGCGGCGATGGAGGAGATCGCTGCAAAGATTCTCTCGCTGAAGAAGGATGCAGGAAGACCTAAATCTGATCTCCGCGAGCTCATCACCCAGATGTCCCTCATCTTCATCTCCCTCCGCCGTGTAAGTTCTAGGGTTAGGGTTTTGTTAGCGTCCCTTAAACTGTTATTCAGCAGCATTTTATGGTGTGGTACAAACTGTTATCATATTTCAATTGAAATCTATGATGAATATGACTGCATTTTTGTTTCGTCTTTCCCTTTTAGACTAATCGAGTCATACTTCTTGAGGAAGACCGTGTGAAGACGGAAACAGAGAATGCAAAAGTGCCAGTCGACATAACCACTTTACAGCTGCATAATCTGATGTATGAGAAGAATCATTACCTGAAAGCCATAAAAACTTGCAAGGATTTCAAGTCGAAATATCCTAATATAGAGCTCGTTCCGGAGGAAGAGTTTTTCCTTAATGCTTCAGATGACATTAAAGGAAAAGTCTTGTCCTCTGATCCTGCACATGACTTGATGTTGAAAAGACTTAACTATGAGCTTTTCCAGGTAGGATTTGTTATGTGCACTATTATATTGCCCAAAGTTATCTGTAGGGAGTCAATCCACTTAAATTAATATTATTGTGTTTTATAAAACTTGGAGATACTTAGATAGAAAATTTATAGTTTACTGACCCTCGGAGACAGACAGATGCTTCTGAAGTTAAATGATAATTGATGTTGTTTGCAATATGCTCAACAAGGATCACATGTTGCTTTTGGCACCAATGTTCTACTCTTACTTCCGTGCACGCTGAAATGTTCTCATTTGTGTTTACCCTTTATTGAAGAGTCTGTTGTTGGTAATGGCAGAGTGGGATTTCATGTAATGCGGTGAAAAATTCATATATCTGCAGTGAGCAAAAAAAAAGGTGGAAAAGGAACAGTCAAACTGCTTTCTTTCATGGTTTTTGTCATTGGAGATCTGGTAATTGCAATGTGGCTGTCCTTGTGAACAGAGCATTAGCAACACCACCCATCTCTGCACTTTATTGAAACTCTCTGTATGTTAATCTGGAATTTTCAAGTTAGAATATATTATCATTTATCTTTCTTATCATCATACTATTTATTTTGATTAAAATATAGTTATGAAACAAATTTGCTTCCTTTTCAATGTTTAATTAATTGTAAAATGGTTATGCATGTGATTTCCTGCCACTTAGCTAAAAAGTTTCTGCTGTAGCAATTGGACAGTTCATTGTTATCTAGTTCATTGAAAGATCTATAGTTAAATTAACAGATGTTGCTATGTTTAGCATGAACTTGTGAGTAGCCGTGCTATTTCTTTTTGCCTCAATTGTTGTAGCAATCAGCACGAGCTGACTTTGCTCTGCCGAATTTTAAATGAGGGCAATATTAAAATATAGAAGTACAAAGCCTTGTCGCCAAGCTCTTGCTACTTATTCCTGCCCAGTTTCGATAGAGCGTCTATTCTACTAGCCTAAGCAGCTTATGAATACTTCAACTAGAAGACATTAGATGCTCTGCAATCTATTTTGAACTATATTCTAGGAGTGCTAGCGAAAACTCATAAGCATGGTACCTTTTCTTACACCAATATTTCATCCTTTCAAAACTTAAGTTGTTGCCTTTAGTGGTAAGCCAAAAAACAGCTCGGAAGAAGTTATATGCTGTAGGTGCTCTAGCTCTAACCAAGAACTACATATTCCTTTTCGTGCATTCATATTAAATGGGATTTGTTTGTGAAGTTGTGCACTAGTTTTCTAGTTTATACATATTCCTAGCTTATACAATGTCTTTTAACTATGCCGTTGCTTTTTTACTTCCTCTTGCGTCTTCCTCTTTTTTTCTTCAGGCACTAACTTTTGTTGTTTCCTTTTCAAGAGAAAAGAATTATGCAAACTTCACGAGAAATTGGAGCAACGCAAAAAGGGACTTCTAGAAACTATTTCTAAGAGAAAGCAGTTCCTTACAAGTCTTCCTTCACATCTTAAATCTTTAAAGAAGGCATCATTGCCCGTGCAGCAACAACTAGGCATTTTGCACACCAAGAAATTAAAGCAACACCATGCTGCAGAGCTGCTTCCACCGCCTCTTTATATTATCTATTCACAATTAGTAGCTCAAAAGGAGGCGTTTGGAGAAAAAGTTGATATGGAGATTCTCGGAAGTATTAAAGATGCTCAGATCTTTGCCCAAAAGCAAGCAAATGATAGTGGTAATTTTGCAAATCACTTAAATGTCTTTTTCTGGATGCTTTTTGCCAAACATTTGTTTACTGCTCTGCCTTAGTCGTTGAGTTCTTTACAAATAAGACCTTAGTTATGCAAGCATGGTGAAAGGACTAAGTCAAAAGATGTTCCCTTAAGTAGAAATCATGGTCAATTACAATATTTCACGCAAGAGCTCGACATACTACATCCCAGTAATAAATTCCGCTTGGGAAGGGTCTAAGGAAGGTAAAACGTACGCAGCCAAGTCCCAGACTGTTTTTGTAATGAGCTTGACGTCTATGTTTAGTGAGTGGGGGGTCTCCGTAGTCGGACGAGCTCTGGACGTTGGGCGGTGACCAGGTTGACTTCGAGTGGTTACCAATGTAATGAAACGAGAGGACGGATGTCACACGTCATGTGTTCCCACAGACGGTGCCAATCAATGCTGGCAGATTTCTCCTCACCAGGTCAGGGAGGATGTGTGAGGCGTGAGGGATGGAGTGCTTGAATATGAACAAAACAGTGAGTGTTGTTTCGGTAAATGAACATATTATGGACTAGTTTCTGATGCTGATGGGTTTATCCTCACCAGGATTGGGATGATGCACGCTTCGTAGATCTTCTCCGGTCGGATGGGGTTACGGAGGGGAATCCGTATTGATGAGATAGAGGATGATCTCGGTTAAGTAAGATGATTATCAAGACTCTGTTTAACGTGGAAAACCCTCAATGGAGGGTAGAAAAACCACGGAGAGGAACGGAGTCCTCAAATGTTCACTATGTATATTTTGTGAATACAAGTATTGTACTGTGTCTCTACTGTATGTCTATCTCTTGAGTCTGTCCCTTTCTTAGGGTTATAAGTGGGGTTTTTATACAGAGATTAAGGGGTATTATGGTAGTTAATTATCCGCTGAATCACTGTAGCATCTCCACGTGTCCTTTTCCAAGGGTATTACAGTCATTGAGTCTTCACGGAGCTCATAGCACGGTATGATGTCCGTTGGAAACACGATGTCCTTCCTGTCGGTGTCGTAGTCCGTGGTCTGATAGCCAGGAACGATGTAGCTTCTTCAATGGGATACAACCCGTGTCCTCAACGGAGAGCACTTCGTTCGGTTTCATGTTCGGACCGTATCATCTGCCCCCCGACAGGTGGGGAGGCCTTGTCGGCCCATCTGTCGGAATGCATTCCTTCGGTTCGAGCATGTTGTTTTCTTCAGTCCTCCGTAATGGTTTTCGGTACGGTATGTCCGAATCTGGACAGCTGTCACACGGTGATTCGCGAGACGAGTTACCGCGTAGAGGACTGTCGTTCTCTACGGTTATAAGTAGGGCCCGCGGTCATTTTCTCGTTTCACCGTGATCAGAAGTTCTCTCTGGTAAAAAATATTCGACGGAGAGCTTTCTAGTCTTCTTCTTTCTTTGCGTCTTGTCTTCGAAGAGCTCTCCAATCTTTTTCTTTCGTTACATCTCGTTACAGATAAGGTATGTCTTCTCGTAGCTCCACAGATACGGAGTCCAGTAACGACCAGGGTTCCAGTGAGAGATCTCATGCTTCGATCCCGTTAACTCCGCGTATTCCTCCTATATTTGGAGGGCCACCCGTGTCTCCGGATATTGCTGGGGACCGGGTAACCCCGGAGGGGGAATTTATCGATCAAGTTGCCGAGCAACTTCGTTTAGGCAGGATGAGCGCCACGTTAAGTGAGCTCATGGGTAGCGGAGAGGAGAGGGCTGTGCGGGCGGAAGCCTCGACCAGTCGAGGCAAAGGAGTTAGAGTCCCTCCTGCCGAGTTTAATCCTCGAACCGCTGTCTCTTCCGTAACCGAGGGGCAGTTGGCCCAATGGCGAGAAGAGTATGATATTCCGTCTGATTTTGAGGCAAGGGTAGCTTTACCAACGGAGAGAATGACGGATATCTCCGAGGAATGGGTGCCATTTCGTCTGGACATGTTTAAGGCCGGCCTTCGTTTCCCGTTGTTGCCGTTTTATATTCGACTTTTCGCATACTACGCCGTTACTCCGTGTCACCTATCTCCGAACTCGTACCGGGATATCCTGGTATTTTTGTTTATCTGTGCTCGTACGGGGACCAGGCCATCTCTTGGATTATGGAGGAACTTGTTTACTCTGTCTTCCTCTAAGCAAGGTCCTGGTTTTATAATACGAAGTATCGAAACCCTGCGAAGAGGAAGACGGAGGGGAAGGGGGTGACGTTCCCAAAATGGCGCCATGGCTTCTTTTTCGTGAGAAGGAAGCCGGAATGGCGTTTCCCGGACCGTTGGTCTGATCGCTTGAATGAAGCGTTGAAGGAGAAGCCCGAGCTCACTAACGAGCTGGAGGTGTTGGAGAGCCAATTTTTTACCTTTCGAGGCTCGGTGTCCGTGGCGGGGAGCGTCCCGGACGACGTCGTGCAAGCAACAAGGCCTCTGGCCGACGCGTCGTTCGGTATGCCTCCACTGCGATTGTTCTTTGTGATGTTTTATTCCTCTTAGGTTCTTCTAACCATGCCATTTCATTCGCAGGACTGATGGATCCTACGGGGAAGTC
>MJHO01000360.1:0-18947 GCA_002076135.1 Xerophyta viscosa | reverse complement strand
TATATACATGCAAATGCAATGCTAAGCAACCAATGCAAATCAAACGTACTCGGACACGGACCTCACAGGAAGTTTCTCCGTCAATTTCGCAGATATGAAATTGATCTCACCGTAGTGTATTTGGTGCGTCGGTTCTGTCTTTTGGGCGCCGGTAGCGGCGGGCGTTGCGGAGGATCATCTCGTCTTGGAGGCTGGTTTCCTCTCCGAGGCAGAAATTCACGGAGTTCGCCTCGTTTTATTTTTTCTTCCAGGTAGTCGCGAAGTTGGCGGCAGTCTTCGGTGAAGTTCCCGTGCGACTCATGAAAATCGCAGTATTTCCCCTCGTTTCTTTTCTTTGGAGGAGCTCTGATAGGGGGTGGCCTAGCCACTTGTTCTTTGGTCTCCAATACATGCAGGATGTCTTTCCGTGGAGCAGACGAGGGGGTATACTCCGCGAATCTGGTGTTATATACCGGCTTCTGGCCAACTTGGGGGGCCTGTCGTCGCTTGGATTATTTCTTTTTTTCTGGGCTTCGTGATTGGAGCTGTCTTGCGCTCTTCCTCCTCCCGAAGAGGTGCCTTGTCCCGAGTTGGTAGCGGCGAGGATTTCGTCACGATGTGCTTCCCCTTGATGTTTCCACGTCCCGTAGCCTTTTAAGTGCTTCTTCCGCAGTCTTGGGAGTATTACGGTGGAATTCGTAGGCCAATTGCTGTTCTGCGATGCCAATCTTCAGGGCTGTGACGATGAGGTCGTTGTTCGTTATCCCCAACTTGATTTGCTCCTCGGTGAATCGGTTGTAGTAGCTCATCAGGGTTTCGTTGGGTGTTTGCTTGATGTTCATTATGGAATCGGGACTCTTTTGGAAGTGAGTGTTGGAGAAGAATCTCGACACAATCATTTCTACGAACTGATCCCAGTTCGCTATACACCTTGGGGGTAATTGGTTAAACCAAGTTAAAGCTGACCTTCGAACAGTGTTGGGAGGATGTTGCAATATAACATCTCGTCGCATGGGTATGCCTTCATCGCCCGAACGAAGTGACAGATGTAGTGCGTCGGATCCGTGGTGCCGTCGTATCGGTTGATTTTTTGGCGCGGTATAACCCACGGGGTACGGAGACGCCACTATCTCCTCCGAAAGGGTGAGAATCGGTTGACTCCCGTGAATGAACTATTGGAGCATTTCTTGATAGCTGGAGGGCCGGGGAGAGCCGGAATGGCTTGCCGTTGCTGTGTACGTCATAGCTCTTGAAGTCTTCTTTCTTTTGATCTCCCGGAGCTCACTTCGTTGCCGCGCTCATCCTGAATTGAATGTGCGGAGAGTCGTCGCTCCTGATGAGACTCTCGTCGTCTCGGGTCCTAGCTTGGAGGATCTCGCGAAGAGCGTTGGTGTTGATGTGGTAATCGTTGAGCGGCTGGGCCCACCTAACGAGCAGGTTCTTGTCGTGGTGGAGGGTTAGCAGGTCCGAGTCTGTCGAAAGCAGACTTCCTCCTGCTATTTTCCCTGGTTGCGCAACGGCGTATCGGATCTCGTCCCGACTGACGGCTTTGAGGCTGTTGCGATGCGGCGGTAGTTATGTTTTGTTCTCGTAATGCCGCTAGTATGGTTTCCTGTATTACTTGTTGGACTAACGGGTTCGTCAAGATTTCGAGCTGCGCGGCTTGATAGGCATCCAAAGATTGGGAGGGATGCATCTCGGGTACACGAGAGGGTTTAGCGCCTTCGGGCGTTAGCGCTGGCGGGGAAGGGAGTTGAGTTGGAGTTGAGGCGTTGGTGTTCGGACGCGCTCGGGAGGTTGACTGACGAGCTGGTTGACTACGAGTGTTTACCATGTCGAACGGATCGAACAGATCTACCGTGTATAGTGTGTTGTTCCCACGGATGGCGCTAGATGATGCTGGTGGGTCTCTCCTCACCAGGATTGGGGTGGCGTGCACTATGCGGATCTTCACCGGATGGTACGAATTACGGAGGGGAGTTCGTGTCAATGAGACAGAGGACGGATTTCAGTTAGGCAAGATGATTAACGAGACACTTTTTAACGTGGAAAACCCTTAATCAAGGGTAAAAAAACAACGGAGAGGAACGGAGTCCTCGAGGATTCACTAAGTGTTTTTGTCCTTGATACAAGTATTGTACAATGTATTTTTTTCAGTCCCCCTTTTAGGGTTACAAGAGGGGATTTTATACAGAGATTAAGGGGTATTACGGTAATTAATTATCCGCAGAACCACATGTCCTTTACCGAGGGTATTACTGTCATAGAGCTTCACGGGACGCTTAGCACGACGTGCTATTCGTTCATGAAATGACGCACTGCTCGTGCTTCTGGGCTTTGAGACAATCTCTCTTTGTTGACGTCGTAGTCCGTCGGCAAACGGGTAGACATCTCGTGGTTTCTTATTCGGGATCCTTCTCATGCCTTTAACGGGAAGTAATTCGTTCGGGCTGGTGTTTAGGCCGTATCACGCGTCGAGTTGACCCAGGTAGGGCGCTGGAAAGCCCAAAGGGTGCGCGGGGGCTGAGGTGGCCGAGCAAGTAGGAAGCCGAAGAGTCACCAAGGCTCGGGAAGGCCGAGTTCCGAGGAAGTCAAAGAGTCCTTTTGCTCTAATTACTTTGTATTAATGCAATGTATTAACTTTCCTTTAATGAAGTAATTGAAGGGGGTGCTTGGGAGGACGCCAAGCGTAAAGATCACGGGTTGTGACCGAGAAGAGGGTCCCGGAGAGGTTCAGCACGGGTGCCAAGGTTGGTTGCCAACTCTCAAGGGAGGAGATCCCGTGGAAAGGAAGTTTCCAATAGGGTGCGTTCCAAACTCCCTCAGGAGAGGAGATCCGAGAGAGGGAGGCCCGAGAGGGGAGGTTCCAAAGGGGTTCGACCGGGAGGAGTTCTCAAGAAGGGAGTTCTTGAGAGGGGACCCGGGAGAGGAGACCTGAGAAGAGGAACCAAGGAAGGGGCGCAGATCCGAGAGAAGGGCCATCTGTCCCAAGGAGGGAGGAGTTCCCGAGTTTGTTTCTATGGGTTAGAGTCTCGTGGGTAGAGTTCTATATTGGGTTGGATCATTTAATGCCAAGGGAGGTTGATCAATCTAGGAAGAGAACTCAAGTGCTTGTTTTGCTTGGCCGGTTGTGGCTAGAAGCAATAGTTAAGTGGTTTTTGTATATTGTAATTCTTGTAATCAAAAGAATACGAGTTGTACTTTACCACTAACATTTTGTTCCAAGTTGTCTTGTTATTTCTCATCTTCCCTAGATCCTTCAAAATTAACCTACTTGTTCTCCGAGCAAAATTAGCCTCGAGAGTAAGTATAGATCAAGTGGTATCAGAGCATAGGAGAAGGGAAGACGAGGATGGCTGTTACAAGATTTGGAACATTCACGGCGTCGCAAGAAGATGGACAGAAAATGCAATCGGTTGGAGAAGATGGTGCATATGTTAGAGCAGTCCAGCCGGGAGGAGTTTCAAGAAGACAGGAGGAGGCGCTTAGATAAGCGTTTGGACCGGATAGAGAGACTCGTGGAGAGGATGCTCGTGGTGCAAGTCCAAGGCATGCCTATGCAATCTCGACCTACCATAGCGTCTATGTTGCGAACGGAGGCGGCAATCGGAGCGACTGTGAGGGAGCAAGGAAACTCTTTCAATCAAGCGCAAGTCCGGAGGGCTCCCACGAGGCTCCCACTTATTACTACACACCTCTTAGTCATTTCACAAAGTCGGACTAAGAGTCCAAACTCAATAGGGTCTTCTTTCCCACTGATTCTGCAAGCCATTTCCTTGGATGTGGTTTCGCTGGATAGTAGACAGGGACAGTGGGAATCTCGTTAATCCATTCATGCGCATCACTAATTAGATGATGAGGCATTTGGTTACCTTAAGAGAGTCATATTTACTCCCGCCGTTTACCCGCGCTTGGTTGAATTTCTTCACTTTGACATTCATTACACTGGGCAAAAATCACATTGCGTTAGCATCCGCGGGGACCATCGCAATGCTTTGTTTTAATTAACAGTCGGATCCCCTTGTCCGGACCAGTTCTAAGCCGGCTGTTCGACGCCTAGAGAAGGCACCCCCCGAGGGGGAGGGGGTGTTCCCGGCCCGTCCACTAGCCGGCACGCGGCGACCACGTCTCGCCGCGGTAGCAGCGAAAGATAACTCTTCCCAGGGCCCCTCGCCGACGTCTCCGGACTCCCTAACGTTGCCGTTAGCCGCCATGCCACGGCGCTGGAATTTTAACCTGATTCCCTTTCGGAGCGCGCGATGCGAGGGCGCTCTCTGACGGGTTTCCCCCGTCCCTTAGGATCGGCTAACCCATGTGCAAGTGCAGTTCACATGTAACCTTTCCCCTCTTCGACCTTCAAAGTTCTCATTTGAATATTTGCTACTACCAAGATCCAAACCTACGGCCGCTCCGCCCGGGCCTCGCCGGCGTTTTAATTGGTTGCCACCGCTTGTCCGTGCGCCCTCTCTATTCATCGGGGCCGCGCTCACCCCGATGGCGGGTGTGGATCGGCGCTATCGCGCATCCATTTTCAGGGCTAGTTGATTCGGCAGGTGAATTGTTAAACACTCCTTAGCGGATTTCGACTTCCATGACCACCGTCCTGCTATGTTAATTGACCAACACCCTTCGTGGGGTCTAGGTTTGTTCGTAGTTGGGCACCGTAACCCAGCTTCCGGTTCATCCCGCACCGCCAGTTTCAGCTTACCAAAAATGGCCCACTTGGAGTTCTCTACTCCGCGACCCAGCTCAGCGAAGCAGCCGCACCGTCCTACCTATTTAAAGTTTGAGAATAGGTCGAGGGCGTTGCGCCCCCAAGACCTTTAATCATTGGCTTTGCCCGATAGAACTTGCGTTCGAGCTCCAGCTATCCTGAGGTAATATTCGGAGGGAACCAGCTACTAGATGGTATCGCTGCGGGCCTCCACCAGAGTTTCCTCTGGCTTCGCCCCACTCAGGCATAGTTCACCATCTTTTGGGTCTCGACATGCATGCTCCAACTCGAACCCTACACAGAAGATCGGGGTCGGCCGGCGGTGCACCCCGCTAGGGGGATCCCGCCCGTCAGCTTCCATGCGCCTTGCGGCTTTCCGCACCCGTCGGCTCGGCCATGCCGTTGCCACGGGCGAAAGGGGCATTTGCCCGGGCGATATCATGGCGGCAAGCTCTTGGCTCGGGCGAACGGGGCATTTCCCCGTGCAATCGCCTCGCCCAGACCCTTGGTACGGGCAAATGAGGCATTTGCCCAAGCAATCGCCTCGGCCAGGCCCTTGGCACGGGCGAATGGGGCATTTGCCCGGGCAATCTCCTGGCAGCAGGCCCTTGGCACGGGCGGACAGGGCATTTGTCCGGGCAATCGCCTCGCCCAGACCTTTGGCACAGGCGAATGGGACATTTGCCCAGGCAATCGCGTTCGGCCATGCCCCTTGGCACATGGGCGAATGGGGCATTTGCCCCGGCAATCTTGCCTCGGCGGCAAGGCACCTTGGCACGGGCGAACGGCGCCTTTGTCCAAGCAATCTCGTGGCGGCAGGCCATTGGCACGGGCTAATGGGGCATTTGCTCGATCAATCGCCTCGGGCAGGCCCTTGGCACAGGCGAATGGGGTATTTCCCCTTGCAATCTCACGGCGGCAGGCCCTTTGCTCGGGCGAATGGGGCATTTGCCCGAGCAATCGCCTCGGCCAGGCCCTTGGCACGGGCGAATGGGGCATTTGCCTGGGCAATCGCCTCGGCCAGGCCCTTGGCACGGGTGAATGGGGCATTTGTCCAGGCAATCTCGTGGCGGCAGGCATTCGCCGAGGAATCCTCCTTGCGGCAGGCCCTTGGCACGGGCGAATGGGGCATTTGCCCTTGCAATCTCGTGGCGGCAGGCCCTTTTCGCGGGCGAACGGTGCCTTTGCCTCGGTAATCTAGTGGCGGCAGGCCGTTGGAACGGGGGAATGGGGCATTTGCCCATTCAATCGCCTGGGCCAGGCCCATGATACGGGCGAATGAGGCCTCTGCTCGGGAATTCTCTTGTCGGCAAGCCCTTGGCACTGGCGAATGGGGCATTTTGCCGGGCAATCGCCTCGGCCAGGCCCTTGGCACGGGCGAATGGGGCATTTGCCCATGCAATCTCGTGGCGGCAGGCCGTTGGCACGGGCGAACAGGGCATTTGCCCGGGCAATCGCCTCGACTAGACCCTTGCCTGGGAATTCTCCACGCGGCATGCCCTTGGCACGGGCGAAGGGGGCGTTTGCCCTGGTAATCGCCGTGGCTAGGCCCTTGGCATGGGCGAATGAGGCAGTTGCCCGGGAAATCTCACGGTAAGGCCCTCGACACGAGCACTCGGCTATTTGCCCGGGCAATCGCCTCGGCCATGCCGTTGCCACGGGCGAAAGGGGCAATTGCCATAGCAATCTCGTGGCGGCAAGCCCTTGGCACGGGTGAACGGGGCATTTGCCCGGGCAACCGCCTCGCCAAGACCCTTGGCACGGGCGAATGGGGCATTTGCCCAGGCAATCGCCTCGGCCAGGCGCTTGGCACAGGCGAAAGGGGCATTTGCCCGGTCAATCTCGTGGCGGCAATCCCTTGGCACGCGTGAATGGGGCATTGCCCGGGCAGTCACCTCGGACAGGCTATTGGCACGGGCTAATGGGGAATTCGCCCGGGCAATCTCGTGGCGGCAGGCATTTACGCTGGAATTCTCCTGGCAATAGGCACTTGGCACGGGCGAATGTGGAATTTCGGGCTATAACCTCGGCCAGGCACTTGGCACGGGCGAATGTGGTATTTGCCGGGGAAATCTCCTGGCGGCAGGCCCTTGGCACGGGCATAGGACGCATTTGCTCGGGAAATCGCCTCGGCCAGGCCCATGGCAAGGGCGAATGAGGCCTCTGCCCTGGAATTCTCCTGGCGGCAGGCCGTCGGCACTGGTGAATGGGGCATTTGTCCGGGCAATCTCCTGGCGCCCTTGGCACGGGCAATTACCTCGGCCATGCCGTTGGCATGGGTGAAAGGGTCATTTGCCCGGGCAATCTTGTGGCGGCAGGCCCTTGGCACGGTCGAACGGGGCATTTAACCGGGCAATCTTGTGGCGGCAGGCCCTTTGCACAGGCGAATGGCACATTTCCACAGGCAATCGCTTCGGCCAGGCTAGGCCCTCGGCACGAGCACTCAGCCATTTACCCTGGCAATCGCCTCGGCCATGCCGTTGGCATGGGTCAATGGGGCATTTGCCCGGGCAATCTCGTGGCGGCAGGCCCTTGGCACGGGCGAACGGGGCATTTGCCCGGGCAATCGCCTCGCCAAGACTCTTGGGATGGGTGAATGGGGCATTTGCCCAAGAAATCGCCTCTGCCAGGCCTTTGGCACGGGCAAATGGGGCATTTACCCTGGAAATCTTGTGGCAGCAATCCCTTGGCACGCGTGAATGGGGCATTTGCCCGGGCAATCGCCTTGGACAGGCCATTGGCACGGGCTATTGGGGCTTTCGTCCGGGCAATCTCGTGGCGGCAGGCATTTGCGCTGGAATTCTCCTGGCAGTAGGCCCTTGGCACGGGCGAAGGTGGAATTTCAGGCTATCGCCTCGGCCAGACCCTTACAACGGGCGAATGTGGCATTTGTCCGGGAATTCTCCTGGCGGCAGGCCCTTGACACTGGTGCAATGGGGCATTTGTCCGAAGGCAATCTCCTGGCGCCCTTGGCACGGGCAATCGACTCGGCTAGGCCCTTCTCACGGGCGAGTGAGGCAATTGCCCGGGCAATCTCCTGGCGGCAGGCCGTCGGCACGAGCACTCAGCCATTTGCTCGGGCAATCGCCTGGCCAAGCCCTTGGCACGGGCGAACGGGGAACTTGCCCCGGTAATCTCGTGGCGGTAGGCCCTTGGCACTTACGAATGGGGCATTTGCCCAGGCAACCGCCTCGGCCAGGCCCTTGGCATGGGCGAATGTGCCATTTGCCCGGGTAATCTCGTGGCGGCAGGCATTTGCACGGAAAATTTCTACTGGACGCAGGCCCTTGGCACGGGCGAAGGGGACAATTGCCCGGTCAATCTGATCCAGGTGGATCTTGGGTCAAGGAAGACATAGTGGACATGACTTGGGTGCATGGCAAGGCGTGGGCAAGGCACGACATAGGCGCGGCAATGATGCGGCAAGGGCGCGGTATGGATGCGGCAAGGGCGCGGCAGTGGCGCACCACAGGCACGGCCTAGGCGCCGGTACGCGGAAAGCCAAGGGCCGCGGGCGCGCAGAAGGCCAAGGGAGCGGGCGCGCGGAAGGGCCAAAGAACGTTTGGATACGCGAAGGCCAAGGCGCGGGCGCGCGGAAGTCCAGAGGGCGCGCATGCCACAGCAGGCCAGCGAGCGCGCGCGCAGAAGGCCAGCGGGAGCGCATGGCGCGGCAGACCAGCGGTACGAGCGCGCGCGCGGGAAGCCCAGCGGGTGCCTTGCATGGTGCGGCCAGACCAGGGGCGGCGCGCGCGGAAGGCTAAGGGGTGGCTCAAGGCATTCCCCACTAAGTAGTTATTGTAATTTGCTTTAAGTTATAACTGCTTGTTTATAGAAGTTAGGTTTTGTAATGTTTTCTATTAATACAAGCAAAGAAAAAACAAAGGTGGTATTCGGCCACACCAAATCTCTCTTCTCTCTCTCTTCTCATTCGGCCATTTCCTCCTGTCCCCCTCTTAGATCTAATTAACACCGGATTCCTTAGACATCCCTTAAGGATTCGGATCAAGTTGGTATCAGAGCTAGATGGAGGAGTGCTTAGGAGCCTTATCCGAAGAACATTGGTGGACTAAACGAGGAACAAGGAGTCACTGCCCAAAAGAAGAATGGAGGATTCTCATCGCAGGAGCACATCATCCTATCATTGGTAGCAACATGAGATGCACGCATCACTCGGATTGAGGAGCATTTGCGCGGACTCTTCCGAGGATGAGTTCAAGGAACCATGGCAACCAAGACGGACGAGACTCTCACGAATTTGGCAAACTCGACCAATGAGCAAGATCTTCAAGTTTGGTGCAACCTCATGAAGGAGATTGCCATGAGCCAAGGCAAGGGCGGGTACAACCCAACCAGCCACGGGCATGGAGCGAGGAAGCCTTCCCACATGCCGGATGTGTTGAAACCCCAAGGAGCCTGGCAAGGAGCCATGCAAAGAGGGAGCCGAGATGCCAAACCAATTGGAGCATGCAAGGCGGGGTTCCAAGGCATGGCCCCATTCAAGGTAGATGCAAAAGTAGAGCTTCCCGTATACAATGGGGAAGTGAATGGAGAGAAAGGATTGACGGGTGGACTCGACAACTAGAGAGTTTAGTTTGCTCTCTACTCATGACGCTCGCACCCGTCTTGCGTTCGCAAGCTCACAGTTGGCGTTCCCATGCACTTATTTGGTGGAATGCCACATCTATGGGAGTATGGTTCCATGGGAATCACGTCTGGGCGCATTCAAGAAAAACTCAAGGAACAATTCTATCCCGTGCGGAAGAGGAAGCGAGATGGAAGCACGGCAATTCTGCCAGCAAGAGAAGCCCAAAGTGTGCAAGAGTACACAACCGAATTTTCGGAGGCAAGCCTTGGTGATGGGAGTGCGGCTACAAGACCCGGAGTTTCTTCGAAAATACTTCGGGATTGCCGTGAAGAATTGTTTGAAGAAGCTTGATTTGAATCCGGTTAAGGATATTAATATGCATGGCAAAGAGAAGCCATGTCTATGAAAGATTTTAGGATGCGTGGAATGGCCCAAAAACCGAACGCCAAGGTTGGCTCGGGATCAATGAAGGGGCGCTTCAAGCAACTACTCAAGAGAAGAACCCAAAAGGCCCAAAGACTTCGCGTACGCATTGCAACAAGGAAGGGCACACTCAAGCCGAGATAAGTGTGGACTCTCACATCCAGAAGATGGCGCCAAAAAGAGAGCAAGGGAGCCGTGGGCAAGGGCAAGACTCTAGTCACTACGGTAGAAGACGAGGAGCCGATCACCCTCAAGATGGAGGAGGCGGACCCAACCCTTGCACTCATATCCGAGCCAAGGAGGAGGTGATTCCAGAGGCCTAAGGACCCTCATAATGATTAAGGAGCGCCGAATTAGCTCTTCCACACCTCGCGCACATTCAGGTAAGAAGAGGTCTCGACATAGTGGCAATGCATTTGTAGATCCTGAATGTCAAAGAAAATCTGGTTTCGGAGGCATTTGTTAAACCAATTTATTCTGGGACTATCCCTTACGAGGAACACCTCAAGTGTCTGGAGTGGCAAACAATACAAGGCAGGAAGATGGGAAGTCACACGAGTTGCAAAGATCAAGTTCGCGTTGTCGGCGCGATTTCATTGATGAAGTTGATATGCGGAGGTGATTCCATTAGACGTGCTGCCATATCATCCTCGGGAAATCCATACCTATGGGATCGAAGATGCGATCTATCTTCGCGGGCTCAACAATACATTCTCGTTTAAAGAAGGGCAAGACCGCTTCACCATGGCGAGGACAAGGGAAAAGCAACCAATTGGCATATGGAAGGAGGTGCCCAAAAATATTGCATTTTTTGTCAAAGACAAACAACTTCTTGCCAAGGAAGGGATATGAGTGGCAACCTCAAAGAAAGAATGCTAAAACTCATTGCGGAGCCAATGAATCCTATAGAGGGGAGGCTTGATCCAGGTGGATCTTGGGTCAAGGAAGACATAGTGGACATGACTTGGGTGCATGGCAAGGCGTGGGCAAGGCACGGGCATAAGCCGCGGGCAAAGGTGCGGCCAAGGTTCTGCCAAAAACCCGGCATGGGGCGCCGGCATAGGCGCGGCAATTGATCGCAAGGGCGCGCTATGGATGGCGGCAGGAGGCGCGCAAGCACTTGCGCCACCACAGGCACGGCCTAGGCGCGGGCGCGCGGAAGGCCAAGGGCGCGGGCGCGCGGAAGGCAAGAACGCGGATACGCGGAAAGCCAAGGCCGCGGCGCGCGAAGGCAGCGGTGCGCATGGCACAGCAGTCCAGCGGGCGCGCATGGCGCGGCAGGCCAGCGGGCGCGCTTTGGTGCGCAGGGCCAGCGGGCTGCGCAGTGCGGAAGCCCAGCGGGCGTGCATGTGACGGCAGACCAGGGCCGCGCGCGGGGAAAGGCTAACGGGGTGGTTCAGGCATCCCCACTAAGTAGTTATTGTATTTGCTTTTAATGTTATAACTGCTGTAATAGAAGTTAGGTTTTGTAATGTTTTTCTATTAATACAAGCAAAGAAAAACAAAGGTGGTATTCGGCCACACCAAATCTCTCTCTCTCTCTCTCTCTCTCTCTCTCATTCGGCCATTTCCTCCTAGCCCCTCTAGATCTAATTACACCGAGTTCCTTAGACATCCGTTGGGGATTCGGATCACAATCGCCTCGGCCATTCCGTTGGCAGGGGTGAAAGGGACCTTTGCACGTGTAAACTCCTCGGCCAGGCCCTCGCAACTGGCGAATGCGGTATTTGCCCTGGCAATCGCCTCGGCCAGGCCCTTTCCTGGGAATTCTCCTGGCGGCATGCCCTTGGCACGGGCAAGGGGGTATTTGCCCTGTCAATCGCCTCGGCTAGGCCCTTGGCATGGGCGAATGAGGCAGGCCCTCGGCACGAGCACTCGGCCAATTACCTGGGCAATCGCCTCGGCGATGCCGTTGGTACGTGTGAAAGGAGCATTTGCCCGGGCAATCTCGTGGCGGCAGGCCCTTGGAACGGGCTAACGGGGCCTTTGCTCGGGCAATCGCCTCGGCCAGGCCTTTGGCACGGGTGAATGGGGCATTTTTCCATGCAATCTCGTGGCGGTAAGCCGTTGGAACGGGTGAATAGGGCATTTCCCTGGGCAATCGCCTGGGCCGGGACCTTGGCACGGGCAAATGAGACATTTTCCAAAGCAATCTCGTGGCGGCAGGCTGTTGGCACGGACGAATGGGACATTTCCACGGGCAATCGCCTCGGCTAGGCTAGGCCCTTGGCATGGGCGAATGAGGCAGTTGTCCTGGCAATCTCCGGGCGGTAGGCCCTCTGCACGAGCACTCGGCCATTTACCCTGGCAATCGCCTCGGCCATACCGTTGGCATGGGTCAAAGACGCATTTGCCCGGGCAATCTCGTGGAGGCATGGCCTTGGCACGGGCGAACGGGGCATTTGCCCGGGCAATCGCCTCGACCAGGCCATTGCAACGGGCGAATGCGGCTTTTGCCCGGGCAATCGTCTCGGCCAGGCGCTTGCCTGCGAATTCTCCAGGCGACATGCCCTTGGCACGGGCGATGGGGGCGTTTACCCTGGTAATCGCCGTGGCTAGGTCCTTGGCATGGGCGAATGGGGCATTTGCCCAGGCAATTGCCTCGGCCAGGCTATTGGCACAAGCGAATGGGGCATTTGCCAGGGCAATCTCGTGGCGGTAAGCATTTGAGCTGGAATTCTCCCGGCAATAGGCCTTTGGCACGGGCGAAGGTGGAATTTCGGGCAATCGCCTCGCCTAGGCCCTTGGCACGGGCGAATGTGGCATTTGCACGGGTATTCTCCTTGCGGCAGGCCCTTGGCACGGGCATAGGAGGCATTTGCACAAGCAATCCCCTCGGCTAGGCTCTTCGCACGGGTGAATGAGGCAATTGCCCGGGCAATCTCCTGGCGGCAGGACTTCGGCACGGGCACTCGTCCATTTGCCCGGACAATCGCCTCGGCCACGCCCTTGGCACGAGCGAACGAGGAACTTGCCCCGGCAATCTTGTGGCGCTAGTCCCTTGGCACTTGCGAATGGGGCATTTGCCCAGGCAATCGCTTCGGCCCGGCCCTTGGCATGGGCGAATGGGCCATTTGCCCGGGCAATCTCGTTGCGACAGGCATTTGCACGGAAATTCTACTTGTCGCAGGTCCTTGGCACGGGCGAAAGGGACAATTGCGCGGCCAATCGCCTTGGCCATGTCGTTGGCAGGGATGAATGGGGCATTTGCCCGGGCAATCTCGTGGTGGCAGGCCCTTGGCAAGAGCGAATGGGGATTTGCCAGGCCAAGGGGCGCGGACGTGTGAGCGTGCCCAGGCCAAGGGACGAGCGTTCGGCCGAGGCCAGATCAAGGGGCGCGGTCGTGGGACAAGCCATGGGTCATTGTCTTCAATTCTCTTCACTACATGTGTTATTGTTTTGTAAATGTCCTTTGACCAGTTTTGGCAAAGGGGCTTGTGGGTGTCCAAGCAATATAACCTAGTAGGCCACGGGTTGTGTGGTACACTAGAGGTTTTTGTAAGTGGTTTTTGGTTGTTAGTACTTGGAGGTGTGAGGCAAGGCCGAGCACTTTTTCCACTTAAAACATTTTGTCTAGTTTCCTCTTGTCCTTCTTCCTAGATCTTCTAATTAGCATCCGAGCTCTCTTGCCCATCCTTGAGGCTTAGAGGGCATGCGGATCAAGTTGGTATCTGAGCAAAGGAAGTGAAGAAGAGCAAGATATGGCAGTGACAAGGCTTGGAACCGTCACGGCACCACAAGTCGATGAGGAGGACACTCGGCGCTCGGAGGACTCGGCGTCCATACAGGAGCAGACCGGCCTAGAGGGAGCTCATGGGGAGAGGATAGTGTGCCTGCGATCCACAATCGAAATGGTGCTTGACGTGAAGCACTTGACCCGATCTACCAAGATCTTTAATCGGATCGAAGATCTAACGGTTGGATGAAAATCTATATCAAGAGATTTGAGGTAGAAGAAGATGTAGGAGAAAACTTGATTAGCTTTATTGAGTATGCTATAAAAAGGATTACAAAGGGGGGCCATGGCATTAGTGGTAATTACCCTCACTAATGACACATGGCTCCCTAAGAGAAAAACACTCTAATTACAAGAAATTCAAAAAGACACCTAATTAGACCCTATTACACATGTCTAAACTAGGATTAAAGTAACTCATTAGGGACTTAATCCAAGGCTAAGGACAGAAATAGCAAAGGATAAATAGCTAGACCCGAGCCCAAAGCACAGAATGGCCGAGCGCGCGCCCAGGCGCTGGCCGCGGGCGCCAAGGCGCCAGCGCCCAGCGCGCGCGCGCTCGGTTGAGAGTTGCATCTTTGGCTCGGACGTTTGTTGCTACTTCCATCCTTGATCCACCTGGATCAATACTCCCACCCAATGAGAGGCCTTGCTCCAGTAAGGCCTAAATCTGCAAATGAGGGAAGGTTCGCTCCAACGCTTCCCTTGTGAACCACTTCGCTTTGGAAGGAGGTTGCCCCTTTAAGCCGACTCTGAATCTCTCCTTCGAACCCTTCCGTGTCTCCAAGACCTTCCTTTCGACGATAGTATCCTCTTCCAACAGCGCCTCGTTGATGCTGATGGGTTTATCCTCACCAGAATTGGGATGACGCACGCTTCGTAGATCTTCTCCGGTCGGATGGAGTTACGGAGAGTAATCCATGTAGACGAGATAGAGGAACAGTCTTAGTTCAGTAAAGTGATTATCAAGACGATGTTTAACATGGAAAACCATCAATGGAGGGTAGAAAAACCACGGGGAGGAACGGAGTCCTCCAAAGTTTACTATGTATGTCTTGTGAATACAAGTATTGTACTGAGTATCTACTGTATGTCTCTCTCTCTTGCTTTCGTCCCCCTTTTTTTAGAGTTACAAGTGGGGGTTTTATACAAGGATTAAGGGGTATTATGGTAGTTAATCACCTGCCGAATTATTGTAGTGTTACACATGTCATCATTCAGGGGTGTTAGGGTGATCACGCTTCTCGGACTAATAGCACGGAGTGCTTTCCGTTTGGAGCACGGCGTCTTACCGGCTGGCATCGAAGTCCGTGGTCTGGCATCCGGGTATGTTGTGGTTTCAACGGGGTGCGTCTTGTTACCTTAACGGGGAGCAGTCCGTGACTCCGTTGTCTTCGACGGAGAACGCTTCGTTAGGTTCCATGTTTGGGCCCTATCATCTGCCCCCCGACAGATGGGAGGCTTTGTCGGCCCATCTGTCGGAATGCATTTCTTCGGAGTCGCACCCGTTGTTTTCTCTAGCCTTCCGTGATGGTTTTCGGTACGGTCTGTCCGAATATGGACAGCTGTCACACGGTGATTCGTGAGACGAGTTACCGCGTAGAGGACTGTCGTTCTCTACGGTTATAAGCAGGGCCCGCGGTCATTTTTCCGTTTCACCGTGATCAAAAAGTTTTTCTCTCTGAGTGAAAAAAATCTTCAACGAAGAGTTCTCCAGTCTCCTCTCTTCTTTGCTTCTCGTGTTCAGCGAAGAGCTTTCCGATCTTCTTTTTTCCTCGTGTCTCGTTGTAGTTAAGGTATGTCTTCTTGCAGCTCTACGGATACGGAGTCTAGTAATAGTCAGGGTTCCAGCGAGAGGTCTCATACTTCAATTCCGTTGACCCCGCGCATCCCTCCTATATTTGGAGGGCCACCTTTGTCTCCAGACGTTGCTGGGGACCGGGTGACTCCGGAAGGCGAATTCATCGATCGAGTTGCTGAGCAGCTTCGCTTGGAGAGGATGAGTGCCACACTAGGTGAACTCGTAGGCCGCGGGGAGGAGGGAGCTGCGCGGGTGGAAGCTTCAACGAGTCGAGGCAAAGGAATAAGGGTTCCTCCCGCCGAGTTCAATCCTCGAACTGCTGTCTCCTCCGTGACCGGGGGGCAGTTAGTCCAATGGCGGGAGGAGTATGGTATCCCTTCGGATTTTGAGGCAAGGGTAGATCTTCCTACGGAGAGAATGACGGATATCTCCGCAGAATGGGTGCCATTTCGTTTAGACATGTTTAAGGCCGGTCTTCGTTTTCCGTTATTGCCTTTTTATATCCAACTCTTTGCCTTCTACGCCCTTACCCCGTGTCACCTATCTCCGAATTCATATCGAGATATTCTGGTATTTTTGTACATTTGCGCTCGTACGAGGACCAGGCCGTCTCTCGAATTGTGGAGGAACTTGTTCACCCTGTCTTCCTCTAAGCAAGGTCCGGGCTTTTACAATACGAAGTATCGAAATCCCGCGAAGAGGAAGACGGAGGGAAAGGGGGTGACGTTCCCGAAGTGGCGTCATGGCTTCTTTTTCGTAAGGAGGAAGCCGGAATGGCGCTTCCCGGATCATTGGTCTGACCATTTGAGTGAAGCGTTGAAGGAGAGGCCGGAGCTCACTCACGAGTTGGAGCTGTTGGAAAGCCAATTTTTTACATTTCGTGGCTCAGTATCCGTAGCGGGAAGCGTCCCGGACGACGTCGTGCCACGTCGTTCGGTATGCCTCCACTACGATTTGTCTTCCGTAATGCTTTGTCGCCTTAGAGCGCTTCTGATCGTGCCGTCTTTTTTGCAGGATTGATGGAGCCGGCGGAGAAGTCTGGGGTGGAAGCGGCGATCTTGTCGGAATTGCCGAAGCCCCGTCGCCGTAAGGCGACCGCGAAGAGGAATGTCGGGGCCGCCGGTTCTGGGGCGAGGCCTTCCGCGCTCGAGGCCGGATCAGGCCAAGTAGAGGGGGCCAGCGGAGCGCTCGTGCCCATCCCTTCATCTTCTCTGACCCAGGAGAGGAGCGTTCCTACGAGGGGGTCTTCTCCAGCGGTTCCTTCTACGGAGAGGCCTCCCGAGTCTTCGTCCCAGCCTTCACGCGGCAAGAAGAAGAGGAGGCGAGGCGAGACTCACGAGGAGAAGGATGTTCCCATCTATTTTCCGAATTGGAACATACGAGAAGGAGTTCGCATCCGGGAGAGTTCTGATGCCGCGATTGAGTTCGTGCACAATTGTCTGCCGAAGAAGGACAGGTCGGTCCTTCCCGGGACGTCTCTTGACTCTTCGTTTAGAGAAGTCTCACTGAACACGGCCCATGTAAGTGTAGTCCGTATCCATCCTTACCGTTCTTATCTAGGATAGGTTTGTCGTCTTAAGTTGCCGTTGTTACTGCAGCTGGTAGGTTCGTTGAGCCAGCTGTTCACCGTTATCAAGGGGAGAGAATGGGTCCTAGAGAAGGCCGGGACCATACGCTCCGAGATGGCGCAATTGATTCAGGAGCGGGATGATGCTACCCATTCGGCTAAGGAGCAGGAAGAGCTGGCTGCCTCACTCCAGTTGAAACTCGACGCGGCTAAAAAGAACGAAGAGAGTTACACTAAGTTCGCCCGGGATGAAGCTGCGAGGACGACTAAGTTGTTGAACGATAAAGACGCTGAGATCGCCAAGCTTCAGGCCTTGGTTGAAGCGAAGGACTTGGAGCTTCAACAGGCGCCTGGGAAGGCGATCGAGGGGTATCGGGCTTCGAACGAGTTTGCCGTCGAGAAGGGGAGGCACGCCGTGGTCTTCAGCCGCTTCGTTTACTTCGAGATGTTGAGAAGGCTCCATCAGCGATTCCCTGAAGAAAGGGAGGAGTTTTTTGACTTCTTGAAGGAAGAGGACGTGGTTCGGAGTGCCGGGACTAGGCGTGACTCAGGCGCTCAGCCATTCTCTGACGAAGAGGAGGAAGAAGATGACGACGACGACACCGAACGCCCTACGGGGTCCGGGGAGGCCGGTGCCCCTTAAGATTGTTCGTAGTATTTTTCGATTTTCCTTGTGCGTTTCTTTTTCTTCCTTGTTGTAACGAGTAGTTCCCGTATCTCGTTGTAAAAAAGAAGCCTTCTTTTTGAATGTTACGGACGATTTTTCGAATGTGGTGCGTAGATTCTTTTACCGCTTTCATTTTTTTATAAAGGGAAGTCAGGGAACTTTTACTTGTATCTGCGGCGCTATTCATTTCTCGCGAACTTCTGAATTTGCGATTAAAGATTTGCCGAAGAGGGAGAGTGTTATGGCGAACGGGGTGACGTTCGAGTTGCTGCGGTTGTTGGCACGGGAGAACCGCTTGCTCGAGGTGGAAAATCAGCGGCTTCGGGAAAGATTAGAGGCCCTGCGGAGTCAAGATAGGCACCGTGACACTCTACTTGTGAACGCTCGTTGTGAGATTGCTTCCTTGCGTTCGTACGCCGCGTCTCTAGAGAGGGAGCTGAGGGAAACACGAGAGCGGCTGGATCGTGTTTTGCGAGGCTCGTCGACTCCGGAGTATAGTCCTCTGACTCCTCTTTACGATCCGATCATGCCTGGTGACCCTTATTAGCTTGACGGAAGTTCCGGTTCGAATGGTTCTCGTATGTTGGAAGATAACGATTTGTCTTCCAGGAGTCCTTGAGTGTCTTTTTGCACTTATTAGACTTAGCCGTTCAGAGTAGTTTTTTCTTGTAATGTTTCCCGTTGTCGTGTAATCTCATTTCGAATGAAATAGATGATGATTCTGCGTTTCGCTAGTCTTGTAAGGGTATTTGCTTTTGAGCGGACGAGCCTTTGCGTCCCCCCAACCAGTGGTAACGGAGTGCGATATACGGCATGTCGCTTCGTTTTCGCCCGGCTGGAGATGAAGGAGCGGCCTTTCGAGGTCCGATGTTTTTGAGCGGACGGGCCTTTGCGTCTCCCCTAGCCAGTGGTAACAGAGCGCGATACGACACGGGATGTCGCTCCGTTTTCGCCCGGCTGGAGTTGAAGGAGCGGCCTTTCGAGGTCCGATGTTTTTGAGCGGACGGGCCTTTGCGTCCCCTCCAGCCAGTGATAACGGGGTGCGATATACAGGATGTCGCTCCGTTTTCGCCTGGCTGGAGTTGAAAGAGCGGCCTTTCGAGGTCCGATGTTTTTGAGCGGACGGGCCTTTGCGTCCCCCCAGCCAGTGATAACGGGGTACGATATACGGGATGTCGCTCCGTTTTCGCCTAGCTGGAGTTGAAGGAGCGGCCTTTCGTAATCGTTAGCTATGAAGCGAAGCTCGGAATACGAGAAGATTGTTTTCTTGATAGCAAAAGGAATATGTACAGATTATTGATGATAAGCTCGAAGGTTTAGTACGCTCCAAGTTCTCGGTACATCGTTTCCTTCCATGTCTTGCAGCGCGTAAGCTCCCTTGCCGAGTACTTCGGAGATTCGGTAGGGGCCTTCCCACGTTGGTCCGAGTTTGGTGGCTTGCTGCTGTACTTTCCGTAGTGTTGACGACCTTCCTC
>MJHO01000359.1:10228-58815 GCA_002076135.1 Xerophyta viscosa | reverse complement strand
AGCAAGAGGTGCAAACCACTCACCTCGAGGACTCTAGCATGTATACATATCGAGGTCAAGGTGAGAAGCCTAGCCGAAGCCGAGGCAGAAGCACATCAGAACATAACCAAGATCAAAACTGAGGTGTCCACATTACCAAGACCGGAAAAAACCGATGCCGAGGTACAACCAGAACAGAAGAGAACCGAGGCTCACGCCAAGGTAAAACTATACCCGGAATTCGAGGTGAGGTTCTGCCGAGACCGAGGCGATAAAGAGAAGATCCGAGGCGATGCAAAGAAGACCCCGAGTCGGAAGACAAAGAGACAGAAGATCAAAGGTCAGAAGATCAAAGGTCAGAAGACCAAAAGACGGAAGACCAAAAGACCAAATAATGATGCTTACAAAGCGTTATTAAAAGAGAGTTATAACAATAATTAATATGTATTAATGAAAGCATTAATAGTCACTAGAGTCTTTGGTGTTGCCTACGGGCTTCCCTATAAATATGTATGCATTTCTCATTTGAAGAAGAAGGAAATATAGAGAAAAATATTCATATATTATATTTCTTTCTCAGATCCATACATAACACCTCTATAGCCTTCTACTCGATAGATCCGCATCAGCCGAGGTTCCCAAGCTAGAACCCGGTACAGATTAGTAAACACGAGTTTTACAATTCCATGTTAAACGCTTACATGATTCTACTCACTTACAAAATACCATAACCACATTACAAGCATGACAACACATGTAAAGCATATATCAAATGCTAAAACAAAGAGAGCAAGCACCGCTCTCTTATCCACAAGTAAGCCTATCACGAGTATAACAAAGATACCCACCCACATACTCAGCGAGATAGAACTAACATGCACACATCCCAGCTCATTCTATTACCAGGGTATAGCAAGAATCAACTGTTCACATACCCACCAGAACAATATAACAAGCAAGCCTAAATACGGCCATACAACATTACTCATACCACATACATAGTAAAGTAGAGTAATCTATCCAAGTGTTATCACATAACACATACCATACATCTACCACATGTATATCTAGAGCAATCGACTCAGATACAATCGCAAGGTAGATCAAGCATAAGCATATTATCATACAAGCACTCCCGCCAATTATATCATTGGGTCCACACTTCGATAATCATTCATGCAGGCAAACACATCTATTATATGCTGTCCATGCAATAAATTTATATAACATTTCCGACATTCCTATTGCATGCATCCCTAGAACACCCGTTCACAAGCATGACTAGGCAACGTCACATTTTGCATAATATAGCATTCGTAACCACCGCCAAGAGCATAGTCGAGCATAAAGCCCTAATGCTCATCCCGACGGCTAATAACATACATAGCATGCTAATCAAACCACATGCAACATACTGAGACATTCATTCACGATTTACAAGCACATATATTATCACATGTACACCTAACATGTTATATATGAATCTAGCTTATAAATTATATAAGTAACCGTCTCAAAACCCATGTGAAACACATACAAGCATACTATCACAAGTGGTACAACCTACTCACATACCGACTTAAAGAAAGATTAGACACACGGACAACCCAAGTCTAGTGTTGCAACATCTCTACCGCGATATAACCAGCGCAAAGCACACAAATCGCTAGGTAGAGTCAAGCATACACAACAAGTGCCACAACAAATATGTCCCAAGCACAATAGATTCTACTAAGAGTATTAACTCGGTAGTCATGCCCTAATACTCTTCTAAGTAGAATACCAGGTTAACAACCCTACGACATGTATAACTAGAAAGGCGGCTCTCAAAACACTAAGTAGAGTCCGACGCTCAAAAACAGGTTAACACACATGTATCCCTACAATACTATAAACCTGGCAACCCTGCCCATTATACTCGCCCAGGCAAAGGAAGTCACGTACGTTATACGATGAACACGTATGTCAACCAACAAACCAACAAATGTCACATCTATCTAGATGTCCCAAACTAAGTATGTTATAGTTATATGCCACCTCTACTAAGGTATTATTCCAGCAAACAAGTTAAAACACCCATCTAAGTAGATATCACAACACTAACATGCTAGAAATCAATATCATGTCATGCTAGTATACAAAATATATTAAGCACAACATATTCACAACACAAGCAGGTGAGACCGCGGGATCACTCACCTGTCATCTCGGTCCTACCGACCCGACACCCGACACCCGACGAACGGCAAAATCTCTCGAAGCTCAACCCAAAACAACCTCACCAACGCGTTCTTGAATTCGAGGCGACGCGACGAAGCGCCGGGTTCATCGGAGATCCTCGCCGGAGGTGGCCGGACGGCAGTGACGGCGAAACCAGCGGCGGCCTGAAGAGACGTCGGTAGCAAGCACCACAGACACACCTAGGGAGGCGACGGTGACGGTCGGCGGCGGCTGGAACGGTGGTGACGCAAAGGAGACAGTGATGACCAGATCTAGGGTTTCGGCCAAAGCGAGAAATCAAGTACGCGGGAGACGGCGAGCAGCCGAGGAGGAGAAAGAGAGATGGAGATGGTGGCGCACGCACGTCGGCGGGACGGTCGGCGGCGATCGGCGGGCGGCGGCGTCGGGCGCGAGAATCGCGCGAGAGAGAGAGACACGAGAGAGAATGAGAGGGGTGCAGTTGGGCGCGTCGGGCTCGAGGCATCTAGCTCGCCCGCGCGTCCGAGCGTAATTGGGCTCGGCCAAGTCGAGCCAATTTGGCTAGGTCCACCGAGTCTAGCCCAAACTTGGCACAATCCGGTCAAAAATACCTGATTTCGATCCAAATTAAATTCCGAGTCAAACCATAGACAAAACAAGCAATCAAGAATCAATCAAAATCTTCGATTGATCTAAAATCAACCCGATAATACATAACCGAAAATCGGAACCTTACAATATATTTAAGTATTTATAAAACAAAATCTACCACTTTTAACCATTAGTATCAGTAACCATTAGTATTGAGAATAAAACAAAATCGATAACTTTTAAATTAAAATTTTTTTTGAAAAAATATTTATATAATAGTCAAATTAATTCCGATACGAATATCGAGAGGAGAGTTTTTTTTTTTATAAATGTAAATAGTAATTCAAAAATTTAAGAGTTAATTTATGTGAATAGAAAAATTAAGGGTTATTTTGTAGTTATCTGAAAATTATAAATATGCAAAATGATCCGCTGTCATAATCTTACATTTGCCGACTTATGAAAGACATTAATCACATGTACTGCAGAGTCTTTAGTCTCCCTCCCACGTGACAAAACCGACCCCCTATGCGATAACACAATATTATAAATTAATACGGTACAATCAATTATATTAAAAAATATTTTTATTTTTTTAAACTCATATATTTCAATTGAATTTATAATATCTATATTTAAAATATATTATAAAAATTTTAAATACATATTCTATGTTTTTATAATTTTAGCAGTTTTAAATAAAATTTAAAATTATTAAAATTTCAGTATCTAATTATATTTTTAAAAATTTTAAATATAAAAATTATAAATTTAATACAATTTCTAATTTTAATTTAAAAAATTTGTTTAAATATTTAAATTTTTTTTTCTTCATGCAGTCGGTATTATATTAAAAAAAATTTAATATAAAAAATTATTAATTTTACTAAATTTAAATTTTCATTTTAAAATTTTTTCATACCGTCGGTATGGAGTTCCCGTGTAGAATCACGACACACAAATATCTGTGGTAAAGTTCTCGTCGTCACTCTAAAATCCATCTCCGTCTCACTACGCTATTAATTATCATCACTTCAGAAGCTCTCTCTCGCTCTCTCTAACAATCAACGATGGGGTCTCTCCGATCTGTTCACCATTGTTCGCTTCCCATGGTCCACTACAACGTCCCCGTCTCTCGTCCACGCTTCTCTTTTTTCTCATTCCCCAGCCACCGTCTCCCGGCCAAACCTCTCTTCTTCTGCGTCGCTGCCGCCACCACTTCCGCCGCCGATCGGTAGAACGTCAAGACACTTCCTAGACCCGTAGAGCGATTCCTAATACTACAATTTCATCCTTAACACTTTGTACTTATAAATTAATAAATTGGCAGGGTGGAAAAGAAGGAGGAGAAGAAGAAGAAACCGGAGAAGGATTCTGCGGAGGGTTCGATCATCCACGTGCGACTCGATCACCAGGTGAAGTTCGGCGAGCACGTGGCAGTCGTCGGATCTTCCGGCGAGTTGGGATCGTGGAAGAAGCCATGCCCAATGCACTGGACCCCTGACGGATGGACAGTGGAGCTTGAGCTACAAGGTGGAACGAGCGTCCAGTTCAAGTTCGTGATAGTTCTCAGTGACGGGGAAGACAAAGTTTGGGAAGAAGGTGGCAATCGTGTCTTAGATGTGCCTGAATTTGGTAAATTTGGTCTTATTTGTCGATGGAACAGCACAAATGAGGAGATCAAACTCTTTCCGTTGGGGGAAGATGACGAAGTAGATGGAGATGGAGATGGGAATCTAATGGAGGATGATGGAACAGGTGTTGAAGGTGAAACAAGTTCTTTTATGGATCAGTGGCAGGGAAGGCAGGTGCTTTTTATGCGATCAAATGAGCATAGCAATAGGGAGGCTGAGAGGAGATGGTACACGGACGGGCTAGATGGTGTGGCCTTAAAGCTCGTTGAGGGTGATCAAAGAGCTAGGAGCTGGTGGAGAAAGGTGCATTTGCAACTATATACTTTCATTGTTTCTTTATTAGCTGAACATTGACAAAGAAAAAGAAAAGTTTCTGGATACCAAACCACATTACTACTTAGGGGTGGTGGGATGTTATTTGGTCTACCCATAAGAATATCGCGTTAGGATATCTTATGTTTTCCAGCTTGATTGGTCCAATTGAACTAGTATGTTTTGTAGAGTCACCTATGTATGAAACTTTATTACGCATGCTCAAGTACTCAGCTAACATAATGCTAACCACATAAGAGGGGCATCCTACTTAAAAACACACCTCCAAAAGATTTACCCAGAGGTCTTCCATAAATTGTTGGGATTTCTAGCTACATGCACTACCCAAAACATTGAGAGATTGAGGCTGTTACAATGTAAGTGGATGTGCAAGGCTTGCGTAGAGGTTACATGGTGATGCTTGGGAACTTGGAAGTATTTGGTATAGGATTTTGATCATCTCAAGAACATGTTGAAAGAGTAGATGCTCTAAAATCCAATTATATTTGATATATTGGCAAAAACACACATCACTTTAAACATGTTTGTTTATATATTTGTATAATTATGGTTATTTGTCATTTATTGCATCATATATTTGTGTGTGTTTATTATTAATGTATGTGATAAATTCCATGGATAGGGCAATAGAATTAGGATTATAATAGTAGATCATGATAATGAGACCTAATATTTTATAAACCTAACTCCATAATATTCTTAGTCATAGGTGCATTGAGGAGGGGCTCAATGTTAACACAAAGACTAATATACAGCTTACTGACTCATATGATCTCATTACTATATGTGTAGCTGACATTGAAGTAAGTGTGCAGGTGCTCATTAGATGAATGAGTTCACTGAAAACACTCAAATAATTCCAAAATTTTATAAATGATAAAATATGATAAATAAAAACATATGGTCAATAAAAAATATATTCCAAAGATAACAAAAAATAACAAAATACAAAGTAACAAAATGAATAAAAAACAAACCAATAAAAGTACAACAAAAACGAAAATTAATTATAAGAATAAACAAGTACTTAAAATTAAACAAAGATAACCAATGATCAATCATAAAAAAAAAAATAATAAAATAAAAAGTGGACAAACAGAATGCAAGAAAAAAAAATAATTTAACACATAATAACACAAAGACAAAAATGGAAACAAATCATAACAAATGGGGCAAAATAAATAACTAAATAAAAACTCAAATACATCAAAAAAAATAATACCAAAAAGATGGAAAAAAATGGAAATAAAAATACAAGTAAATATCGAACATTAAAAAAAAAATCGAACAATAAAAAAAAATAATATAAAAACACATTAAAACACATATAACTTAAACATCACATAAAATAATTCCAATGGAATTTGTAAATGGTAATTCTTTAGTGTGATAGTTGTGCCTTGATCCTTAGACTTGAGGTTGTCATGATATCTTATGTGTAGAAGATTTATAATTTAGAGTGTATCGAGGTACGGCTTAGCTGTGACGGGTGCCATCTGGGTATAGATATTCGTACATGAAGATAGATGAGAACCAACATAGAATCTGTCATCTCCTATTAAGGAGGAAAACATCTTATGTGTCTTTAGTATAGAGCTAGCTTAGAATCCTTGGCCGAGGTAGTGTTAATTAAGAGTAGATGTTTTTTTTTTGTTTTTACGTAATACGCAAAATCGGTTGAATTTCTGCTTGTGTGCATTTGTGGCGAAGCGTCACTCGTTTGCCGGCCGCGTGCGTTGAAGAGATGCATCGCCACTAGCACGATGTATATCTCTCACGCATGGCCAGCTCCAATGATGTAGCCTAGCTAAAAAACTCTTCGTGGGTAGAGAAAAACGCCGGCGAACGCTCGGCCAAAAGGCCAGAAACTTGGAAGTTTTCTGCCGAATCCGTTGATCCCTCTAGTCTCCACTATTTACACCTTTGACTATCACGTCATCTTCCCAACCAACCGATGACGAATACCTTGCTGTTGGCGGCGTCGGCGGTGATGGACCTGACCTTTTTGCGGTGGCACAACTGAAGCAAGAAAAATTCGTTCTGGCAATCGACGGCGACTGGTGCTGTGGCAGCTACGATAGGCGACGAAGACAGAGTAAGGGTAGTGGTCGGAAGGTCGAACTGTGGGTGAACTGCCGCAAGAATCGACTCAGAGTAACGATAGTGGTCGGAAGGTCAAACTGTGGTTGAACTGCTGCAAGAATCGACGGTGGTCGTTTTTCGGTTTTTACCTGGTAGACAACGGCACATTCTGGTTCGGGTTTTGACCCGCAGACCCGATAAGCAATTTTATACGGTTAAAGAGCTTAACGAAACGATTGACGGGTTTAGGGTTTGACCCACAGACTCGCTAAACCGTTTTAACTGTTTTAAACGTTAAAACAAAGACTAACGGGTTTGGATTTGACCTGCAGACCTGTTAAGGTTGTTTTTTATTTAATTTAATTAAATCAAATCCGGTTTGGCGATCGTCTCAGCGTTGACTAGCATTGGAGGCAGGGTACTTTCGTGGCTCAATTTTATTAGAACTTGTACCTTTGGAGACGTGTCAACCTGCAAAAGAAAGGTATATCGATAAACCCGTAACTGCGAATAGAAGCATGAGAGGGCCAAGTAAATTAATTAGATTAAATATATATATATATATATATATATATATATATATATATATGTATATTGATATTTCGATTATTTTAGTATACTATTGTGATCCCGTACGGGTTTCTTTTTTTTAGGGAATTGTTGTATTTTTAAATTTTCACTGCTCTCTGCTTTATTTTATTCGATCCCGTAACCTACACATATTACCATGTAACCTATGAAAGGCACTACAATGTACTAGAACATCCAAATTGGTAGTGTACTTTAACCTATATATTCTACTTGTGGTGGTGTATACTAGATCACATGTATTTGTGGGTGGTTCATTTGGAAGCTGGAATTTATAAGCCATTGGGAAGAGTTCGCTTCTAGGATCTTAAGGTTAACATGAAAAGATGCAGAAATCGTGGGCAGGCCCACCCACACACATGCTAACGAGATCTAAAGGGTGAAATAATAGAGAGGAGGCTATGATAGTAGGCGGATGTATCCGACAATCAGTTTGGCTTTATGCCAAAAAGATCAACCCTAGAAGCGGTTCACCTTCTTGGAGGTACAATGGAGTACTATTGGAAGAGACAAAGACCTACATATGATTTCAATGATCTGGAAAAAAACATATACTTAGATGTTGTAGTGAATCCTTGGGAAGAAAGGAATCTGCATTGCTTATATCAAAGCTATCGAAGATATGTACCAGAAGCCTTTCGTATTACCATTGGCCTACAATGAGGCTCGACATTGAGCCCTTTCTTGTTTTGTTTAGTTATGGACGAGCTGACAAGACAAATTCAAGATGATGCTCCCTGATGCTTGCTTTTTGCAGATGACATTGGGCCGTTGATGGCATAAAGGAAGGCGTTTGGGATAAGCTTAAACAATGGCGAGCGGCTTTAGAATCAAAGGGTTTTACGTTAAGTAGAGCCAAAACTGAGTATGTGGAATTTAAGTTTAACCACGCGAACACACATGAGCAGTGTGAAATAAAATTGGGGATCAAGAGCATCCCTCATAAGACCTGTTTCAAGTATCTAGGATCCATTTTGCAAGAGAATCAAGAAATCGACAAATATGTTAGCCATTGAATCAAAGCTGGATGGTTGAAGTGGAGAATGCTGTCGGAGATTCTATGTGATAGGAAATTTCCCATCACACTGGAAGGCAAGTACTATCGTACTGCTATACGATCGGCTATATTGTATGGCTCTGAATGTTGGTCGGTTAAGCAGCAGCATACCAGCGAATGAGGGTAGCAGAAATGAGGATGCTGCATTGTATGTGCAGCCACTGTCTTAAAGATATAATCCTGAATGAAGTGAGCAGATAAAAATTTCAGGTGGCTTCCATTGTAGACAAGATGAGGGAAAGACTGCTGCAGTGGTTTGGACATGTCAAGTGGAGACAAACAACTGCATCAGTTAGAAGATGTGAAAGCTTGAGAAGTGAGTGGTTAGGGAAAAAAGGTCTGCCAAAAAAGTTGGAGAGAAACTATCTAACATAACCTTCTCTAGGATTTGACGAAGGCCTAGTTCTCGATTGAGCGGATTCGGGCGTAGAATTTGTGTTGGTGACATCGAGATTTAAATAACATAGTGCCTTTTATGTTATTTTTATTTGTATTACCATTTTTTGCTTCCTTTTTTGTTATTACTTATGTATTTCTACCTTTATTGTCTTGTTATTATTATTGTTATATTATGTGTGCGTGGTTTATACTTACTTAGCTTGGACATACTCGGGTGGATTTCTTGTTGTCAAATTGCGCTTACTTGTCTGTGTATCTTGGATTTGCATTTCTTCGGCCGAGGGTCCTATGGATACAGCCTCCTTCGCGGCATTGCTGCGTACACCAACTCTCCCTAGACCGAGATTCATGACTGGGATGTTGGTGTTGTAATTGGAAGACTTCGCTTAAATTGCGACAATGCAAAGTGTACACTTCCTCGCAACTATCCGCACACAAATGCTTATGTAATATTTTTCAGAGAAAGGTCCTTTTAGTTTTGGGTGTACTCGTACTTCGTTATTGATATTTGTGATGGCAGCATTGGCAATTATCAAATACAATAATCTAAATATCAAATTTTAGCACAAAATGTTATGGGGATAACTTCATGTATTCCTTACCTGTTCTGTTGTATTTTTTTTGCCTACTTTTGGTGCAGTTGGAAGTTGTCCGTGACCAAGTGGTGGGTAATGGTAAGGTTGAAGACCTTTTGGACGCCCTTACATATTCTGCAATTTATTTGAAGGTTGGCTCGTGGACTTCGGTTTGATATAAATATGGCTTTTATTTTCTAAGTACTTAACACAATAGTAATTATGTGATGATGAACTTGTTGCTTATTTTTTGTATTTTGATATACTTCCTATACAAAACTTATTGCTTTCTTTTGCTTTAATTATGGTGTTGTTTATCTTTCTGGTTGTTTGATAGTGGATCAACACGGGTCAAATTCCCTGCTTCGAAGATGGTGGTCATCATCGCCCTAATAGACATGCTGAGATTTCAAGGATCATCTTTCGTGAGCTGGAAAGAATATCGTACAGTATGAGTAAAACATCTGAGGTTGGTTATGTGCTTGGCTTTTTGGTTTGATACTTTCTTGATGAAATATGTCTAGTAGTAACATGGATGCTAATCATAAGGTGTCGTGTCAGAAACATTGTACGTGACTTCTTGAGGCACTCCTTGGATAACAAACTTGTAAAAGAAATGCGTAATGCCATGGCAACAATTAGATATGCCTTGTATAAATTATATGTATGCACCACCCAATTTCAAAAAGTTGATAAAATTTGTTTGAGTCTTGTACTGTTAGGGTGTTCACCATACGAAGCCTTCATGCAAATTGCAAGAAATATGTTTCCTAAAGTTGTTCGCGTTATCATACTAAAGGATAAGGTATTCAGAGATCAATTAGCAAAAAATATTGATCTGTTAGGAGTCTATCTTATGTGGTACTATTACAACAATAACCCACTTATAAGTCTCGCCAGAACTGGATGTGGAGAGGGTAGGATGTATGCAGTCACGGTACAGGGACACTATTTTCGAAGGACTCGGCCTAATTAACCAACACACAAGCACGTAAGCCCACTAACTCATAAGCATATAAGTCCATAGAACAAGATTCCAAATCACACTCCAAAACACAAGCAAAGGAAATATGCACACGATAAGGAATATGCACAACATGCAAAGAGAAGATTTCAAACCAACCATTCTATGGTACTATTGGTACTCATAAAACGTCGAACACTCTTGCATTATGACTTTCTTTGGTGTATGCTTTATGCCTTAAAGTGTGCTATCAATAGAGACAGCTTGCTTGACAAAGCTAGTAGGTAAGTGGCAAAGTGCTTCACGGATATTTGGGAGCGATCATATACTGTTAACTTCTTTATTAGAATAGTTGTCATAACAGATGCTGTCTAAGGTATCAGTTCCATTTAGGTCAAATAGCAAGTTTTTCTTTGATATCGATTCCGGAAAGATGCATTTATGGTCATTGGGTGGTAAGGTTTCCCTGAAATGTTTTTTCAAACATTATTATTAACCATTGTGTTAAAAGTACAAAAACTGAGAGTTTGCCAACGAATTGTGGCGTTCCGAGTTATTGTTGGACTTGGGTAATGGTCAATTTGAGCTGGCATATAATGGCTGATTTTGGGAGCTCACTAATAGTTGTAGCATCCACATAACTCTGTTTGTTGTGCGCTAGTGGCTGTTAGTGACGGACGGTGATTTCGAAGGTGGCTTGTCCGAAGACCGATTCTTTGTGTCATTAACTGTAGGAGTAAAAGGAAGGAAGAGTATATGTCAAGCTTGCATTCATTAGTAAGAACTGCGTATATTGAGAGCTCGGTTAGTTACATAGGAATGTTAAAAGACATAGGTTACCAAAAGATGGTGTAAATATGGAAGTAATGGGGACAATGACGTAATGAATAGTTCACGCAAAAAACGATTGGCAAGTACGCAAGCTAGGATGAAGAAATCCTTTCTCTCCCTAGGCCGGCTGGTGTAATGAATCAACTAAATGGTAAAGGAAGTGGTAGGGCCGTTGGAAGGATGTTGCACATTTTATGCTGAAAAAACCTCAAAGGTCATCCTAAATGTAGAATCCCCATTATGTGCTCTTTTTTTTTTTTTCCTCCTGTGCCCTTTCTATTTATATATGCACTAGTAATGGCTCTTACTCGCATCAATTAACTGAAGTACATAGTTATTCTACTTCAATCTGTCCCTTATTCTTATGCCTACCTTTCAACCACTTTCTGACTTATCTCGGAGGCCCGTACCACTACTTGGATCTCCAATTACACTTCCTGTTTGCATTTGTCAACACTAACTCACTAAGTACCATTCTCCTCATGAGAAGAATAACCACACAGTCTTGTCTTCACAGTGACATTATCAGAATGTTGGAGTATATGGATACTGTATTGACTCATACTACTGCTTTACATGTAAAAGAGAATAGGGGTCTTGATGGAAGCCAACACTAAAAAGGTTTCTATTAGCTTCATAAATTCTACCTCTTGTTCTCTCTCTCTCTCTCTCTCTCTCTCTCGCTGTGTGTGTGTGTATATATATATATATATATACATACATATGTATATGTATATATATGTATATGTATATATATATATATATTATTTTGGAGGTTATATATATTTGGGAGCTTGTATGCTACAATTACCTTTGACACATAAAAAAAATTGCTCTAGTATTTTGGCATTTCTCGTCATCAGAAGATTTTGGTTATTTCTGTTGGTACACACATCAGCAATATGTAGAACTTAGAGCTTGTAAAACACTTTATGCCCTATCAACTACTATCTCATTATAAATCCGTCGTTTATCTCTAGATGTATGGTTGGATAAATTTGAAATTTATTCCTCCGACTTATCTAGGGTTTTCAATTTGGTCCGGTGCTTTTGAATGCTTCAATTTGATACCTCGGCTTAGATATGATCCCAATCAAGTCCCTTCTATTAGCTATTTATTCTAATGGTGTTCGTTAAATGAGTAAAATAATGGTAAAGGTAGTTATTCATGATTGTTGGTATAACAACATTGATATTAATGTCATTATAAAAAAAATGTGACAGTAAAGTTTTTCTTATATTTTTTCAACACCCTCTTACGAGTCTTACCACACCTTCGTCCTCAGCATTAGGAGATGACAATCCGTCTGTGTTGTCGTTGCCACTACGCCCTCCAATGACGATTTTTTCTCTCAATGACGTACGTCCATCTTGCTCATTGGATACACCTCCTACTAAGCCACATACTTCGTAGCCGACAAGCTCGGCGGGAACCCCATGTTCAATCCCACTGCTACTTTGCCTTCACTGGTGATCTAGAATCTTCTTGTTGAGATTTTTCCAACGCTACCAAGCTCGTTGAATTCCATGCCAATGATGGTGGGGAGTTCTTTGGAAGTTGAGTTGTCAAAATGGGGGGAGGGTTGAAAAGACTTCGGGCTTGGAAAAGAGTTTGGTGGGGTAAAACAAACATTCCCTTTTTAAAAGATATCCCTATATATAGAAAAGTTAAAGGAGGTAAAAGTACAAAATGAAAAGCAAATATTACTGCACATGTCTGATTCGGCAGGCCATTTTCTGGTGTGTCGACTATTGCTCTTTACAAAAATGATTGTTCGTCTTCTTGCTCTCGTGGAGGACGATGAAGAGGAGGAAGATGAATCACACGCTGCATGCACACAACCTTTGATGTCCGTGCGCGTGGGTGACCTTTGAGTTTGTGCGCGCATCATGTGTGGCATTTTTTATTTTTATTTTATTTTTTTGAATTGTTTTAGTTAATTATATAAAAATTTTTAATTTTTGTTCAATCTGATATGTGGTCCGATGCTACGATGTATTCGATGATCCAATGCTCCGATTATCGATATTTATCTAATCAAAATTATTAATCTATATACCAACCATTTCCGATATTACGAACCCTAAGTTAAAGAAGAAGAAGACACCTGGCCAGCGTTGCTTCCTTCGCCACCGTTGTGATCATTTGTCTTTTTCTTTTTATTTTTAATATTTAGATTATTTTAATTTTTACTTTTAGTTATAAAAATAGTAATCTCTTAAGGGCAATGATGGCACGGCACGATCGGCACGTCTCGAGTTTGAAATTTATTGAAACTCGGCTACAAAATCTGCTATGGAACAAACTCTATGTGATTTCAAATTCAAAACACAAGATTACAGTCCACTTAAGCATATTACAAGGTTATCTAAATCATGAAATTAATGTTTGACTTTGTTGATGACATTGACCAGCCCGTTGACTTATTGACTAAGTCATTTGACTTTGACTTTGCGGATTCGGAAGCATTGACCAAAGCCAAACGTTGAGAAGTTGTGCTTCTAGCAAAAAATCTCCTCATCACAATGAGTATCACTACGAGGCTAAATTCGACCTAGATCATATGTTCCCCATATATGTCCATTGCTCTGCAACAGCAAGCAGTGGCTGCTCATGGCCGCCCAAAGGTGATCTTTGTCACAAAACACGTTCACCTCCTCAAGTCAAGTATGCCAATAGTACCTCCCTGTTTAAAGTGGTCTTGAAGATGAAACTTTCAAATTTAAAAGTGGAGGATTGAGCTCCTTCCGTAGTCTTTTGCATTAGACTTGAGTGTTCTTGTCTCTCTCTTCAAAATATGTTGAAAACTACATAGATGATTCCTCAAAATCAAGTAAGGAATGATAAGAGACACATTAGGTCGTAGTGGTGGATGCATGAATAGGGAACACCACCTTCTTCTGATTTGCCAAAACCAACTTCCTAATATGCTTTATCATCTATAAGTGCTCTAGTCATAATCAAACCCAAGTATTTTGTTCTCACTTGAGCTAAATGCTTCCCTTGCAATGCGACATTTAATTTGATAGGGATCTTTCGCATAGGAAATTATGAACTTTCCATCTTTAACAAGTTTGTTGTTTGGATGTCATGGGTAATAAATAGCATCCCTATCCCAAAGATATAAGCTCTCTAGGATCACATGGCGAATATCAAGCGGAATCACTTCACATACAGTTTTATGAAGTGATTGCAACTTAATATTGCATTGCTTGGTGAACCTCTTGCATACTTGTTATGAGACCCACTAAATGAATAAGGATGATTTGCAATCATTAGTGAGAGATGGTTTGCAATCATAGGTGATCCCCTAAGTCCTCAACTACAAGATTCTTTGCACTATCTGGGTCTATGAAAGTCATCACTAAGGTCTATGATAACCATCACTAACCTTTGTTTGACTTGTAACTTCAAGTGAAAGAGTTCTTCCTTGGCTTTCTTTTCATTATTCGAGCTAGAGATTCCTTTAGCATATGCTATAGCCAAAAGTGCTATCGTATCAGAAAGCACTTATCAATCTTTGGGCATTGGCATTGAAGGTAGCTATTCATTTTCCTTTTCCTTTCTCTTTGCTTTTTTCCCTAGGTTTGGATGCAACTTCCAACAAGAATCCTCATCATATCCTTTGATTGTACAATTGTTTGCAATATGGTCTTGCACTTCTTAGAGTTTTGGCTCTCACCGTCTCCTTGCATGTTGTCCACTAGTTGGGTGCCTCCTGTAGCCTCCTCCTCCGAGCCTCTCGGCAATTGCCTCTTCTTTATTAAATGTGGTCTCCCTCGAAATTTCTTGCATGCATTATTAACTTTTATAAGGGGCACTCCAAAAGCTAGTGCCTGCTTTGAAATTTGGTAGTATATTTGAACTCCATGAGGCTAGAGCTAGAATCCTTAATTAGGTGTTATGATGAAAACGCGGGGTGGCCTCTATTGAAGATAAGATGAGGGAGGGACGGTTATAATGGCTTGTTCACATGAGAAGAAAACAAAAAACTGCACGTGTTAGAAGTTGTGAAGCGTTAAAATAACGTGTGGAAGTGAAGATAAGATAGACCGAAAAAAGAGTTGGAGAGAGACCGTTTGTTAGGATTTGACCTATTTAAACCTATATGAGCACCTTGCAATTGACTGTGCGGAGTGGAAGGACGAAGAATCCATGTTATTGACCCCATTGCTTGGGAGTTTGTTTTTCTGTGCTTGTTTTCCTCTGTGTGCTTTCTGCTTGTTCTTTTATTCTCATTCCTTGTTTTTAGTCTTCTAATGCTTATTTGCCACTAGCATTGACTTTCGCATGCTTGGTCATGTGTGGATCAATTCTTGTTCCGCGGATTTGTTTGCTTACATGTTGTGTGCCTGTGTGCTTAGAGTGTTGGTTGCCTAGGTTGAGGGTCCTTGGAAACAACCTCATTTGGGTTATGGCTGCATATATCCTACCCTCCCTAGCCCCCTTTCAGGCGGGACTGCTAGTAGGGGGTTGCTGTTGTTGTAGCGGTTCTCTCTTTGTTTGAGGTGTTACCACTTGAACCATGTGTCATCCTTGTAGCCCGCGAGATAGAATTGAGACCTAATTTGCTCCTTCAAGTATATCCCAGATAGCCCATGTATGTCATTGCTTCTCGTATGTGAGTTCCACCACCCCAAAGCGTGTGAGGTTAATTTGAGTCAAGCCGATGCCACCCTTTGATAATCGCATGTTCTAAGAGCAGGGACTCGAAACAAATCAAAGCCGGGGACCAAATTGAAGCACTCAGAAATCAGGGACTACATTGAAACCATAACTAAGTCAAGGGATTAATTTTGGGGTTTGACTTGTATGGAATTATCTTCTCATTCTTGAACATAATCCAGTGAATAATTTTCTTTCTTTGTTGATAGGAAGTTATTGTGATTCGGAAAATCCATCCTTCTTTACCATCATTCAAGTCTGAGTTTACTGCATCTGTACCACTAACACGTATACGTGATATTGCTCACCGAGGCGACATTCCTCATGATCTCAAGGTATGCATGTTTATGCTGTAGCTGCAGTTATGGGCGTTTATTCTATTAATGATGTTCTGTTGGTCAGCAAGAAATTAAACACACTATTCAGAACAAGCTGCATCGCAATGCCGGACCAGAAGATTTAATTGCAACTGAAGCCATGCTTTCTAGAATTACAAAGACGCGCGGGGAATATAGTGATGCTTTTGTTGAACAATTCAAGATATTCCACCAAGAACTCAAGGATTTCTTTAATGCTGGCAGGTCATTTTACTTTTACATTTTTCTTTCAGAAACTTGTAACAAAAAGTACCTCTAGGAAGTTGCTGTTATGTTCACCATTTCTGGTTCACCTAGAAGTGAACTTGATTGTGAAAGTTGGTTTTGTACATAATGTAGATGAGACCAAATTGTAGAAGCATTTATACGCTATTTCATTATGCAAAGTACATACAACATAATACTTTTATTTTATATGCTCTTAAAATTGCCAATTAAACTTGTACCACCTTTTTCATGCAGCAGCTATCAAGTGCCATCCCCTTATTCATTAGCTGTTTAAGTTTCTAACTCTTCGTGCTGCTATTCCAGCCTCATTGAACAGCTAGAATCAATCAGAGAATCTTTGGACGAGGGGACCCTACAGTCACTTTCTCTTTTTTTGGAGTGCAAGAAGGTCAGTCATCTCCAAATGTTCTAGAAACTTTTATTGTTATTTTCAAAATTGTTTGCTTTGGTGATACCAGACTGCATCCTATGATTGAAGTGTTCGATTTGATTTCTCAAGATTGTGTCAATGTCTAGATGTGATTCCAGTAACTCTGGAAGTCTGTTTTTATGTTTGAAGTAATATTAAATAAATGTTCCGGAGCAATTTCAAAGTCATTAATTGTTTTTGCTTAGTTTCAGAGACTAATGATGGAAAGTCATTAGAATTAGAACTTGGTACTATTTAAGCTTTGCTTCTTCTCAAATTCCACTATAATAACTCCTATACATGGCTTATTTATTTTCTTTGCGATTTGTTCCAAATTTGTCTAATCTGGATACCATGAACAGCTATGCTTCTCAAGAGTTGTGGGATGTGGGACTTGGGATTGAATATTGTTAGTATGAAAGCTTGTTCTTGTTAAGGCTTTAAGATGAAATGCTTTTACATGTCTAGGGTTCATCAAATTGAAAGAAGGTATAGATTTTCTAATGTTGGAATTGCAGAACTTTTTCTCATCTAATACTTCATATATATATTTTTTTTGGCATCTCTGCTCAAACCAAAATACGTGCAACGTTATGTGCTGGGGGTAATATGTGCACGGTTATTTTTTAAGTATTGTTTTTGTTGAGACAGGCAAGGTGTCTTGCTAAATGCTAATCTCATACTTGCATCTATATGGGAATAATACAAGTCGACTCTTACAGGAAGCGTATCTTCATCTTGCCATACCCCATTTATTTTGCTATAAGCTTTTATTGGTCCTGCCAAGGAAGCAAAATGTCCAAAAGAGAGCATATTTCGATTAAATTAAATTAAATTAAAGTTTTACCTACTTTTCCGTTAAAACATTCTATTAGGTGTAAAATGGACAGTGCAATATAAGCAATTGATCTATATTAGACATTGTGCATGGAAACATATGAATGAAGAGCTAACATTCTACGATATGAAGCGAAGCTGTTGTTGTCTTGCTTGCCAAGACAAAGTCCTAGGTTGCAATACTGGTTTTAGGAGTCTTAACTTAAAGGAAAACTGTCATTTTGACTTGTGATTATTCTAGAAAGGATTTTTTTTTTTTTTCAACAAAAAATAAAAAAATCAAAAGGAATAGAAGAAGGTTGTTTCTGAATCATATTTTCATTGGTGATAACTGAAGTGAGTTGCATTTAATGCTGATACAAGATTATGGAGTGAAGATCTGGCAACAGTTGGTGAACATCGAATATCGAATTTTAATAAGACATGGATGGTGATTTTTGTAGCTTCAATTAACTACTGTGATTTTTTTCTTAAATGTCTCCTACTTTCAGCAAGCATCCATCTTTCCTTGCATATGTTGTCCTCAAATTTTAATTGTTGAAAATGTTGGAATTGCTACTTTTCTTGTCTATGCTATGGTTTAATCTGTATATCTTTTTGTATAAGCATATCGAACAATTTTTTGTACAAAGATTATGCTGCTGTTGATTCAAGTCTTCATCAATCCATGATTCTTATGCTACACTTCACAGAATAAGGCAGCATGATTCGTTTGATTTATTTCGTTAATTTGGACAAAGTTGTAGAGAGCTTCATAGTGTTTAATTGATGTCCTCGCCACATACAAGAATATGGTCTCAAAACATACCTAGGATGATGAATGCCTCTTGTATATTTTAAACTACTTTCTTTTTCTAAATAATTTGAGTTTCGTGTAATAATCAAGCTATTATTACACTGTCCTATGTGGGATTTTACATGTTTTGGTCCAACTCTTGGCAGAATTTGGAAAAGCTTCCTGAGACACAAAATTTCGTAGAAAATGGGGGGATCGGACTTTTGATGAAGACGCTCAAGTCCTTGACGAATTTAAGAGCATTGATTGTTAAGAGGCTTGAAAATGGTCTCAGAAATGATGCCCCTGATGTTGCCATAGCTATGCGCCAGAAGGTAGTTCCTGGTACCTTTTATTTTCTTATTTGTTTACAAAGAGAAATATCTCATTTATTTATTTTGTGTTATTTGTAGTGGCGCCTTTGTGAGATTGGTCTTGAGGACTACTCTTTTGTTCTATTAAGCAGGTACTTTTATGGACTACTTTGTCTGCTGTTTCTCCTATTAGTTGAATTATCTTAGCAACCAAAATATCATGGTTTCAAGGCACGGAAACCATCTCCTGCAAAGGAGAGGGTATTGTGGCGTACATTAGGCGAGAAATCGTCTGTCCACTATATGGAGTCTGCGCCTACAGGCGTGGGATCCCTTGTGGTACAGGGAAGCCCCCTTTTCAGTTAGATGTTTGAAAAACCTTTTCTGCGTGTTAATGTCAATCACATGAAGCGTATTTTGAACTTCTTTCAACTGAAAACTTAAATTGTTTTCTTTGTCAATCACATGAAGCGTATTTTGAACTTCATTCAACTGAAAACTTAAATTGTTTTCTTCATATTATAGAGGTTAATGATTATCTCCTCAACATGTACTTGTTCTTTTACTCTCTTTTCTTTGGATTTGTTAGGACTTTTCCTTGGTCATACTACAGAAAGAAATAATCTTGCTGAAATTCAAGTGAATTGAAACTGCCTCATATCTTCTCCCTTTTTGATAATTTGTTCTTGTTGAAAGCTCTTCTAGAGCCCTATCTAGATCAGATTGGATAGTGTGATAGGCTTTGTTCTTGTTCACTATAAAAGGATCTTCCTTAAAATGTGGTATGCGAGGAAAGAAGTCTCTTAACTGCTTGTAAGCATGACACATGCCCCTGATTCTTTTGCACACTTATATTAACTCTGCTTTTAAGCTGCTTGCACATTCTGTTTTGCTAGCTTGTCATATGCAATTAAACTTTTGGGGCATCCAGTTTACATCGAAAGAAGTTAGGAATTACACTAGTGATGTCTGTAGAAATCAAAAGCTTCACTACCATTAATTTGTGAAACATCTCCACAATACATTATGTTGGACGCAAGAAACTCGCTGCATTCTCATTGTACATTGAAGTTATATCTCCCACAGTAACCTTTGTTACTGACTGGATTTGTTTCCAAACATCTTCATTCCCTTTAGGACATTTGCAAAACCGGGCCTCCTAAGATCAAATATTGGCACCACTTCCATCTCAAATTAGCATTGAGGACCTTGAGCTTGTAAATGACAAAATTATTGCTTCTTAAGTTTAGCGGTATTTCCAAATCACTTGATTTGAAGCTATGGTAGTATTGAAATAAATAAAAAGAAAAAAAATATGTTGGGTCCTGTTCCCCTTCTCTATCTGTCTACTATGTCTTCTCTTCCTCTCTCCCTTGATCCTCTCTTCCGTATCTTTTATCCTCTATTTTTTTCCTCAACGTGTTCCGCATCAATGACAATAGAGACAACGTTAACATTGCCAACCTGCTGTACCGCTGGCCCCACCGCTTCAAACTAGCTGTCGAGCTCTGTCTTTTCTGTATTAGATTCCGCCGGCATAAGTTTGACGATCTCTTCTCCCTTCATTGGTAGTCTTGAGATTTTAAATCCAAAAGCTTTCATAATGAAATGAACTTTTCGAGAAACAAATTATTCGCAAGAAGACGATGTTGATGCACTTCAAAAAACTGTCACACATATCAATACTTGGGAACACTTTAGAAAAGTTCCTATATACTTTACATACTACATATAACTGTTGATCACTTCAAATTACACTTTGGTATAATCAAGGTTTTCTGTATCGAGCCGAGTTTTGGTAGATCTGGAACTCGAGACGTGCTGACCGTGCCGTCCGTACAATTTTTTATATTTTAAAATATTAAAATTATTTAAGCAATAATAAAAAAAGATTAATGAAACACTAAATACAAAAGTCGGAATACATAACAAAAGTATATGTACATAGTTTATTACCACTATGATGTGGCTCATCGGAGGGTATGTAAAACCCAAAGAAAAAGAATTAAAAATAAAAAATAAAAAAATAAAAAATAAATGAATTTATGTGCCGACTAGCATGGCTCAGCACGGGCGGAACACGGCTCGGCACCGAGACGGTGGATCCGGCACGTGCTGGGCGGCACGCAGCAAGCGTGACGGGGGCGTGCCGCCCTGCACGTAAAACTACGCTGTACAACTAATGTATAATTCTATGACGTGTGAAATTTCTAAAACAGGCAAAAACCTTTATAATGTCACAATTGTAACATAGACAATATTCAAACTTTGAAAAATTATACACGGAAGTTGATTTAGCAATTTCAACTTATAACTGTAATACTAGAGGTGTTCAAAGGTTCGAAGTCTTGTAGATTGTGTTATGATATGCTCTTAACTGTATGTTAGGTATTGTAGAGTTGTGCCAAAGTTATTTAATATTTTAAACCCAGCAATTAGTCACACAACCTTTCCTGATACATTTGAAACGCTTAAGAATACTTCAAGAGTTCTTTCTATATACTTCCAAGTCCTTAAATATAGCTTCATTTTAGTTAGAAATATCTATGAACAACTTATATGCCTATGCTGATTTCACATCACAATTTGGTACACATAATGCAATTTTTATGGCATGTAAAACAACCAAAACACTTGCAAACCTTTATAACACCTTAAATGTAACTTTGACAACACTCAAACTATGAGACAATTACATATAGTTGTTATTTTAGCGATGTCAACCTTCACGGAAGGTACTGAAGGTGTTTCTGCGTTGTACTAAGGTATTCTAAAATGTATAAAATATTAGAGGTGCTTTGAACCATATTTTAGATAGTGTGGAGGTGCTTGAAGGTTGTTCTTATTACAGAACCCATAAGTATGTTACATGATAATTTGTGGCATATACAAAATGATTCTGAACATTTTAGAACTCTTTCTATAAGTTCTAAATCACTATATATAATCATCAATATTACTCATAACATGTATGAGCAACATTTATATGCCTCCAATTGCTTCACATCACAATTTGGCACATGTAATGTGCAAATTTTATAGCGTGCAAGACATCTCAAGCATTTGCAAAGCTTTTATAATACAAATAGTGTAATTTAAACAATACTAAAATTATGAAATAATCATTTATGTAATTGCTTTAATGTTTATATTTAGTACTCAAGGAGTGCCAAGGTGTTCTAAATAATGTATAAGATGTTATATGCTGAACCATGTTTAGGTGTTTGAAGGTGTACTGGAGATGTTTGAAGGTGGTTCTATATTTAATAGCTCATCAGTATGTTGCACAATAATTTCATAGCACATGTGAAACGCTTCCTACCATTTCTAACTTTTTCTATATGCTTTAGATCACTACATATATCCTTTCTTATTACTCAAAAGCTCTATGAACAACTTATATATTCAATAGCTTCACATCACAATTTGGCACACGTAATATACAAATTTTTTGGCAAACAAAACATCTAGAGTACTTGTAAATAATATACTGAGTATATCTTAAGTATATAATAGTTATTTTAACAAGACAACATTATCACAGGTACTCAATGTGTTCTGTAGTGTTCCAAATAATATAAAAGATATTCTAAGGTATTCCGAATCATATTTCAGTGTGCTAACATGTTTGAATGTTATTTCATATTTCATAACCAACAAAATATGTCGCACACATAGTTTTTGGTGTCGGGTGGCACGTGCCAGTTCTGGCAGTTGTGGGCACGGTACGAATCGGCATGAAAAATTTTATATTTGAATTTTTAAATTTATTTTATATTTTTATTTGTAAAAAATAACAAATAATATATATCGACACGGTCGGCACGACATTATCGATATGGCAGGCGCATGTCGGAATTTTAGTTTCCCGAAACTCCACTCTGCTCGGCACAAAAAAAACCTTGGTTGCACAGCAACTGGGGTACATTTTGAACTCTATTAACACTTTAGGATGCTTTCTAAATACTTCAAATCACTAAATATGACCCCTCGGTATTACTCAGAACATCTAGAACAACCTATAGATTCCTCCTATCAGTTTACACTAAAATTTGGCGCACGTAATGTACAATTCTTATGGTGTGAAAAGCATCTAGACTTCTTAGAACTTATAACACCCAAAGTGTTAACTTAAACACTCAAGCGATAAAACAATCATATTTGTACTTGTTTTAGCAATGCCAGTATTTGCCACAGGTATTCAAGGTGTTGTCCAGTAGTCGACGGTGCTCTAGGTAATTTAAAAGGATGTCATGGCGTGTTTTAAACCAATTTTTTAGGTGTTTTAAAGGTGTTCGGAGTTTTCTTTTCTTCAGAACCCATCAACATTCGCACGATAATTCATGACACATTTGTAAAGCTTTAGAACTTAGAACTCTTTCGCTATGCTTTAAATCACTATATATAACCTTCACTAAACAGAACACTCACCTTAAATATGCCCGTGATCACTATGAACACCTTAAATATGCCCTTGATCACTTCACATCATACTCTGCTAACAACCATAACATAATACATAATTTTATGGCGTGTAAATTCCAGACACTTCTAAATCTTTATAACACGAATAAGTGTGAATTAAACAAAACTCATACTACAAAGCAATTATATGTAATAATTGTTTTAGTATTGTCAACCTTTATTGCAGATACACTATTCTACATAGTTCAAAGGTGTTCTAAGCTATTTAGTAGATGGTATGGTGTGTTCTAATTAAGCATGTACTAGATTTTATGATGTATTAGAAACAATTTTTTATGTGTTTTAGAGGTGCTTGAGTTATCGGTATTTCATAATCCATCAAAATGTCAAACAACAATTCATGACACATTCAAAACGCTTTAGAACATCTCAAAACTCTTTCCATAGGGTTTATTTCATGGAATATGATCATTATTACTCAGAACACCAATGAACGCCTTGTATATGCTTTTGATCACATCTCACTTCTGTGCATGTTTGCTGGCGAGTAAAACCTACAGTATACCAGTAAATCTTTATCACACCACAAGTAGATTTAGATTTTCAAAGTATGAAATAGTTACATTTGGTACTTGTTTTCATCCTTACAACCCTTACCATTTGTATCCTTAAGCAATTCTGTGTTGTTCGAAAGTATTCTTAAGTCTTTTATCATGTATTTTGAACCATATTGTAGGTGTTCTTGAGGCGCTAGGTACTTATTTTTGAAGATTTCATAAACCATCAACTTGTAGACTATGTAATAACCAACACACTTTTGACCGTCGCACGCCTTGACGCTCCATTGTCGCTCGTGGGGATTATTCCCGAGGTGGCTCTCGGGAATAAAGAGCAAATGCTCTGGCGAGCGGTGGGAGATGCAACGGTGGAGAATGTGTTGTTTAGTCTGAAGGAGGGGGTAGTGGAGGATATGGTTGCGAAGTGAGTTGGTGGCACAGCAGGTTTAGGAGAGAGAGAGAGAGAGAGAGAGAGAGATAGAAAAGTTGGAAATAATCTTGAAAAGTACTTTCTCGATATTCTACCTAGTTTTTAGATCTTAACTATTGTGATAGTGAAAGTTCTTTGTGAAACTGCCTGCTCACCTTGCGGAGCATCTTTTAGTCATTGTACATACTCTAGGGATCCGATTTTGCCAAGTCAGAATAGGGGGAGCCCAGTTTAGTCAATATTTCATCTTTGATGATCCTCTGCAAAATACACCGCTCCTTAATATTGGAATTGGGACTTCATAAAGCTTTCTAACATGTTTCCAAGTAACCACCTATATACCACTTTGGAAGGACTATTCTTTCTACAGAACGCTCGGTCAGATCTCCTATTACTGAGCTATGCATCTATTTTCATACGTAGGTTTCTTAATGCAGTTGAAGCTATTGGAGAAGCATCCTTGCTTCTTCAGAGTGTTGAGTCTTATGACGCAAGTATGTGGGATGCCCCCCTCAACGCCCTCATATGTGGGATTCAACATGTACGCCTTTCAGGTTGGAAAGAAGAGGAATGCACAGCTTTAGAGAGTGAGCTTTGTGCATGGTGTAAACAGGGTTTCATAGAAAAAGAAGGTATTAAAATCACCAAACAGTTGTAGGTTTTTAGCTATTTTGTTGGATCTCGTTTTGAAAGAATACCTCTTTTAGGCTTTCTACAATTTTTTAAATTCTTTGACAGGCATTGATGATGGTAAGTATTTATGGTCGTTGAGACTCAAGGCTACTCTTGATAGAACAAGGAGATTAACTGAAGATTACTCCGAAATGCTTCTTAGGATATTTCCTCAGAGAGTGCAGGTATAAATTCTCTCTTATTTTATTGACTTAAAAAGCAATTGCTGCTATCTTCTAAGTTACTGTTGTAAGTTCATGTTATCCTTATTTCAGTTGATTTATGTGTCTGGTGTGTGTTAAACGGGCAGCAATAATATCGTAGTTTCTTTCACTGCACTTGAATTTTGAGTCAGATTCTGAAGCATACAGTTAGGATTGTTGAAGTAAAGATTATTAGTTAGTGTATTGATACAACCATCAGTATCTGCAAGTTATGTCTTTATCCTACATTAATCAGTCGGAGTGAAAAAAAAGTACAAATTGCTTGAGAATTGGTCCCCCCCCATTTGATACTTACGTTGCAACTGAATAGCTCAGGAGTATACTTGGTTGTTGATTAAGTTGGTTATAGCAGTAGTTTTTTCAGTGTATAAGCTGAGACACAAAAGGAATAGTGTAAAATTGAGAAAGATATCAGGTATTCATGGCTAAACTTTCTCAAATACCTGTAAGGTTGACCCTAACTAACTATCAAGAACATTGGCATCCAGGATTTTCTTGAAGCTAGCCATCCCTTCCATTGCATACGTTGTAGATAGTGAGGAGCATACGTGACGATGTGCAGCTACTAATTGTTTTATCTTCCGACTTATACTGACTTCAACACATAATTTTATGCCAAAGTTAATCTATGTAAACAGATTTAGGCTAATTAAGTAACTAACAGTGGATCCTCTTATCATAGCAACCTGGTAAATGCATCCATATTACGATGCTTAGCTAAATACAACGAATAAGGAGATAAGAAAGAAATCTATTATAGCATTGTTTACTTAAAAGTATCATTCTCTGAAAAGGATTCTTTCTATCAGAAATGAGCTTCTTAAATGAAGCTGTTGGAGGGCACCTAACCATATTGAATTTAGATAGTAGATTTTCTCTAGAAAAATTGTATTTGTACGAGAGATCTAAATGCTGTCTCGACTTTCTGTGTTCTTATGCTTGTGATTATAAAGAAAATTGCAAATATATGCTGATCTTTTGCATGGTGTGTGGCTTGCGCCAGATGGGTATTTTAGGAGACATGGCATGCGCTACTAGAATCTTAATCTTCTCTTATTTGTCTATAACTTTCTTGTACATTGCTTATTAGGTAGAATTCTTCTGCACATAATTCTCTTCAATTGAAAGTTAAATATGATTTGGAAATATCCTTATTTATACGTAGCACATGGATACATTTTGATTGTGTTGTACATGTAAATTCTACACTTGTTCCTAGTAAAATTGTGATTTTGGCTGCTTTTTGGTTTTGCAATGAAATAGTCTTTTTATGCTTGATCTGCAGAAGTTGGGACGAGCCTTTGATATTCCAGAAAATAGTGTGAGGACGTATACTGAAGCTGAAATTCGTGCAGGGTATTGCTCAGCATTTGGTGTAATTATAACATGTAGATGCAGTAGTTCTAGATTGCTCAATAGCCGCTTGTTGTGTATAGATAAAGAAATCTAACCATACATGCACTTTAGTGTTATGTTTCAGGTCTCCAAACTTTGCACTGTCCTTTTGAAAGCTGTTCGAACTGTGGTAGGATCCTCAGGTTGGGATGTTCTTGTCTCAGGTGTAGCCCAAGGAACTCTTATTGAGGTACTTGTTATATTGCAGTTAGGAATAAGTGTGGCTTCTTTTAGATAGACATAACTTGCCTATAACATGCAAAGCAATCCAAGTGAAAGTTTGTAGCTTTACATTCCTTAATGCTATAACTGTACCCTTTAGCTTCTATCAGCATTAACAGTGGAATGCAAGCATCTATCTAATAGCTAGAATTTCTAATGAAGGATAATCTCTTTGCTTTTTGTTTTTGCTTCCACCCTTAGTGTTTCTTCAAGCTATTCTATCCTATTATCTTTGGAGAACGCATTTCATTTCCTGGAGCTTCCTCTAATATATCTTACCAGTCTTGCTTTTGCCATCACCATATACATTTTGTGGTCTTTTCTATCATCCATATTTACAAAACATATAGATGTCTTCGGTCATTGATTGATTACTAAGTTCTAGTACAATAATTTCGTTCAGGTAGACAGCATAGTTCCTGATTCTTTGCCTGCATCAGTTGAGGGGCCTGTCATATTAGTTGTCAACAAGGCCAACGGTGATGAGGAGGTTGTTTCATTTCCGAATTCAATTCTTTCTTGCTTCAATAGTTCGTATTGTTTTATCAAACAGTTCACAAGTTCATTCAAACAATTTTAAAGTCCACAGGTTACAGCTGCTGGAGATAATATTGCTGGTGTGATCCTTCTCCAGGAGTTACCTCATCTATCACATCTTGGTGTTAGGGCGCGCCAAGTGAGATCTCATTCTTCTTAGATACGTTTGTGTGGATGTTCTTCAATATCAGATTATTAGAAATTACATTAAAATAGATAACTTGGCATGAATATGATACCGTTTTAGTTGGCCTTGAAAGCGACTAAATGACAAGCATGAAAGCTTACCAAGTACCTCGAGTAGAGTAACATTGATGACTATGCTTATGATTAACAGAAACAATATGACTATGTTATGCTTCACTATTAACTATTTTTCTTTGCTTGCCAACTGAAAAGAAATCACTTGAGAATCATTTATAAAGTTGTGCAAAATATTTCGAGTACAGTATATCCTTTGCTGACTCCTTTTTTCTTCTATGACTTCTGTTGTGGTGGCAAATTAATATGATGTTTTGCTATATTTCCATTGTAACTCTTTGTTTTCTTTATGTTGCTTGTTGTCCCAACTTCATTAGCCTGCACTATTTGTTTTTTGGGTACATATCATCAAATGTTTATTTTGCTGTAGTTGTTATCTGGGTTGTCTTGGCTCATAATCTATTTGAGTAATACCTACTTTGCCAGTTAAGGTACATAGTATATGAGCCATCAGAATTGCCTCAAATCTTCCTTACTCTAATTTCGTAGGTGATACTACCTAAAGTTTGGGCAGATCTCAGCCCGGACGAGGGACACCATAATAATCGAGGGAGTTAGAGGTCAAGAGCGTCATATAGGGGCCTAACATAGAAAAGAAACTCATCGCATGGACTACAGCTAGGAGACAGCTGGACATAAAGATAGTTGTCCTTAGAATACCTTCGTGAACGACAACGGTTGTAACCATGCTTTACGTGCCAGTGGGCAGGTCTCTTTTGCGGTAGTTATTGGCATGATATGAATAGGCACGACACATGCCGACAAAACTTATACATGAGTTTTTAATTCAATTTGGAATTTTTTTTTTCTTTTGAAAAATAACGATAAATGTACATTGGCACAGTCGTCGTGGCACGATCAGCACGGTCAGCCCGTGTTGGGGTCTGAACAAAAAGGATTTCTTAACTTCAATTATTTCAACTAGATGCAAAATTTGATTTTAAGTGCCGGACGGCACGCGTCATGCTAGACCCGACACAGAAACGACATTAGCGGCCCATCTTGTCCGTGGGTTCGCCACATAGGACTAGTACTTCTCGAGCCGCCCGACACGGACGGTACCTGCGCCAAGAGAAGTCATTGCCGCCGCTGCACACTAACACCGTCGCCGCCGCGCTGATGCCGATGCCGCTGCTGCCCATGCACCAACGTGGGTCGCTGCTGCCACTGCATGATTTGCCACGCACTTGTTGGGTTATGGGTCGAATAATACACATCAGATGCGCAACGGATTTATATAATAACTCACGTAACCCAAAATACAAGATTATATTAGTATGCTAAAATAATCGAAACATCATATATCACATGTATGATAACGTAATAGAAAATAAAATTAATCTAATTAATTTTAGCTCGATCCTATCATGTTACTAATGTGTCTACGAGTTTATCTGTATACCTTAAACCCGCGAGTTGTATACGTCACAAACAAATTTGGTTCCGATGAATTAAGCTGCGAACGTACCCAACCTCTAACGGTGATCCACGCTGAGATGATCGCGAAACCAGAATCGATTTAGTTGGATTAAATTGAATCAAACAAGTAAATGGGCTTGCAGGTCGATGGATGCAAACCCATTAACATGCGCCCGCATCGTCTTCTTCTTCTCTTCTCGCCGAAACTAATTGAGGTCGCCGCTGACCTCTACTCGCCATCAAGAACTCGATCGTCAACCGCCGGCCTGTCGTTGTCACGGTCGTCGTGAGCAACCGCCAAAGCTGTCGAAGATCGTCTAAGTTCTCGGTGCAACCTTTGCACCCGCGAGTTTTTGCCGGAGCTCAAGAGTTCGATGCCTTTAACACCTCTTGCCCGAGCTCGTTGCTGAGATATTACAGAAGAGACGCAGCCACTGTCAATGCCGAGCTCAAACTTGCGTAACCACAAGGAACGTCACCGACCAAGCTCGCCGACACAAACCGATTGCGACACCGGCGAAGAGAATCAGAGGCATAAGGTGGAGTACTCACGTGCATGCTGACAAGGAGAGGATTTATAGTCATGCTATCAGCGCATCAACTCCTTTTAGCATGGTCTAAGATCCGCTTGTCTCGCCCCCTTATACAGTAGATGCCTAGATCCGGTTAGGGAGTTACATGAATTCTAAAGGTCTAGTGGCATTCAAGAATAATTAGTGGGTCTTTTGACATTCGTAACTGCTGGTGACCTTTGAGATTTCACAACTCCTGTAGACCATTGAGATCGCACAACTCATGGTGACCTTTGAGATCCATATATAATTTCGATTTTCGAGATCATGTTTCATTTGCGTGTGACCCATAAGTTTCAATACCACGCCGGCAATGAACAAACAGATAATTCAACTAATTAATTATATTTGTTCACAGATCATGTTTAACGTCTAGCAACATGTCATGACCACCCGTATGGTATGAAAATCATATTCATCATTGAAACCTTTTATGTGAATAGTTACCATGCCCTATATTCCTTTTGTTCATTTCTAACATTCCGAATGAGCTTAGAGTGTAGATGTTAGTTAAACTCTAAAACCGCTCAAACTTATCTATTAGTCTTAATAGATTAGCTCTGTTGTGACATTAAGAACTTTTCTTAATTCACATCGTAACTTGGCCAAGGATATTCTGAGCTAGTTCTATACAAAAGACACATGATGTAAGGAGATGATAGATTTTTTATCGGTTCTCATCTATCTTCATGTGTGAACATCTACACCAAAATAGTTCCTTGCACAGCTGAGCCGTACTTGGATACACTAAAGTATAAATATTCTACACATAAGATATTATGGCAACTTCAAATCAAAGGATTAAGGCACAACTATTACACCAAAGTATCACCACTCACAAATTCCATTAGTGTTCTTTGAGCGAGTCAATTCAGTGAACTCATTTATCTAATAAACACCTATACAACAGTGTCGACTACACATGTATTAATGATATCATTACTCTCATCATATGAGACATTAACCAGTGTATTAGTATTCGCGGTGACATTGAGCTCCTACTCAATGCACCTATGACTAATAATGTTCTGGACTTAGGTTTGTAAGATATTATGTCTCTTTATCATGAGTACTATTATGATCCTAAATCTATTGTCCTTGTCCATGGGGTTTATTATATACATTCATAAACACAACAATATGATGATGCGATATATAACAAATAACTATGATTAAATAAATAAATGAATAAATAAACAAAAATATGTTTATAATAAAATTGTGTTTGCCGTTATATAAAAAATAATTGGTTTTTAGGGAATCTACTCTTTCAGCATTGCTCTACCGCCAAGATCTCTCCATCCTCTCCTCTTTATCTCTCTCTCTATCTCGCTCCCCCCCCCGTGATTTTTTTTTGTTCTTCTCTCTTAGCTTGCGTGGACGCCGCGGAGAAGATCTTGTCTTTTTCTTTTCCCCCTAAAGGAGCTGCTTGTATGGGCAACTCATAGCCAACTGCACATGGGCTTTTTGGACTAGTATTTTTTAATACTTTTTGTACTTTCTTATGCATTGGCATGCCGGCCCTTTTTGGGCTTTCTTTTTTTCTTTTTCTTTTTCTTTCTTCTCTTTTTTTTTTTGACCATATTTTATGTAAATTTGCATGCATTGCAGCTTCTACCCATCTAGTTAAGTAATCAATTGCAACAATGATGCTTGCTACAGATTTACGACCTTTGGGGTGAATGGTCTAATAATACCCCATAATGCGATGGTCCAAATAGGTGTGAAGGCGTGCAACTTCAAATATGGGGGCCTCATTAAATCAGCATAACTTTGACACTTATGGCAATTCTTGACCAAGTTGACGCAGTTTGCTTCCATATTCAGTAAATAATACCCTAGCTTGATGATTTTCTTCAACTTTTTTTGCCTGCTCGAGTGAGATCCACAACTTTCTTCATATACCTCTCTAGCCAGGTGTTTTTCTTCTCTTGTGTTCAAACACCTCAACAAGGTTTTATCAAAGCTTCTCTTGTGGAAGACTTTTCAGCTCAGAAGTTAACCATGCCATTCTTCTCAAGATCAGGATTACTCTCTATCAAAGTGCAAATGACCAAAAGTGCGTAGATATCATAATCTTGGTCAAGCTATTCTTTTATAGTACAAGGTCTGATTTATGGTGTTGCAAGAAGGTGCTAGCCATATCTCAATGTTTTAGCTTCTTTCTTATCAAGCCCGAGGTACCACCTGAAAGTGGGTCGAGTTAAACTCTTTAGGAAGTAGTGCATCAACAGTTCTACCATGCTTTTGGGATCTCCAATTCTAATGTAGTACATAGATATACGCACTTTGGAATAGTCCATCATACTTATCAAAGTTAAACACCTTAAAGGGATCCTGGGTCCACCTCCCCTTTGTCTTAATTCTTCAGTTGATTCATATGGTCCCAAATTGAATATTCCCGCAATGTTCTCCATAGGCTTTTGTAGTATCAGGGTCTTCAATATAAGCTCCTGATGGACTTGGGTGTTGCCTCCTTGCACCTTTGGTATGAGATGTGTTGCCTCTTGCAACTTGAGTAAGAGGTGAATGCCTTGGAATAAACAACAAGAACAACATATTAGAAGTCCGTGTGGATGGGTTTGGGGAAAGTAAAATATACACAGCCATGTCCAGGAGGAGGCTATTTCCATATGACGCTCAACTAGAAGATGCAAAAATCAAGACACGAGTATACAAACACAAAAGTTTTCAGAACATTAAAATCAAACCGAGCATGCCCCAAGCACGAACCACACATACACACACACATATATGTATTTATATAAGAGCAGCTCTATGTTATCTAAGCTATGGTGTCGCTAAGACGAATTCAATACAGCTACTCCACTTAATCAATAGCTAGGTCTTTGTCTAGTTCCAGAAAGGAAAGGTTCTATCCTATGGTAATATGGAGAGTTTCTAAATTACCTCTGGCCTAGTTTATATAAAACGTTTTTGTACATATCATAGATGGCTTTAATATAGGCTATGCAAATTCCATTCTTTTCTTGGGGTTCACTACAACAACTCTCTTGAAACCTCATATGCTTTCTCAAAATCAATAAAAATTATATGTAGGTCTTTCAGTCTCTCCCTGTAGTATTCGAATTGACATTTGAGAAGGTGAATCGCTTTCGTGGTCACTCTTTCCTGCATAAAGCCAAACTGATTCTCGGAGACTCCCACACGTTTTAGTTTTCTCTCAATTATTCTGTCACATTGTTTCATGGTATGATTTATATGTTCAATGCCACGATAATTAGAATAATTTTGCATGTCGCCTTTCTTCTTATATATCTGAACAAGAGTGTTCTTCCTCCACTCTTCCGACATTCTATTAGCTAATAAGATTTTGTAAAAAGTGTCACAAGCCAATTGATGTCTCTTTCCCCTAGACATTACAAGCTTCTATGGATATGCCATTTGGCCAAACAACTTTTCTCCTCCCCATCTTTTTTCAAAGCCTCCATGCACTTACACACCTGTCGATGCGTCTGTAATACTTACAAGTTCGAGACTTAGTCAAGTTCGATTTGCTGATAGAAATGATATGTAAAATCCAAAACAAAGTAAATAAATAAATTATATGCGGATTAGCACGGTTGCACATAGTTGGCACAGTCGGCACGGCTCAGCACAGTGGGCACTGGCGACATGGGTGGCTCGGCACCGAGACGGTGCCAGATCCGTGAATCCATCACATAATTATCCATTTTACAAGGTCTCAAAATATACAGTTCTACAATAGAGTTGAATGTTATTACAACGCAATTACTTGAGCGCATAAAATAGAAATCTCTAGGAGTAGGGTGACTTACGTCAACACCATGTAGCTTAAATAGAACATGTTTGATTATCTAATTTATGACAAAAATTTTCATAACACTGAACCGGTCTGTGGTGGGGATGAAAGAGAGTTGGTGAATAGATACTCAAAAGTAGCTTAAATAGATGCTCTAAATAACAGGATTGCCAAAATATATTAAATACCCGAAATTTTTAAAATCGAAACTCTTGATATTAATCTAGATGGTTTTACAGATCCATATCAAATTCATTCCTTTCAGTGTTTAGGTAACATGTTTTTTGAAATATTTATTTTGAATCATCCGCTTTAGCTGCATTAGATAATATGGGGGACATGCTTAATATATTTGAGTTGGTGCCCTACGTATTATCCTGTAATCACATATAATGGTTCTTATCATTAATTAAAAAAAAAAGTGCATAAGACCAGTTTTTTCTCTTCGCGAGAGCATAGTAGTATATATAACATATATACTGAAGCTAGACCTTAGATGTGAGGGACATGATAATGAACCATCGTGGGAGTGGGCCTTCGCAAGGAGATTGTTGGATAAAAATTTCCCTAGTTGGAAACATGTAACCAAATCCGACTGAACGGTTAGGGGTGTTCAAAAATTAATTGAATACGCTACCAGAACTGAACCGATCCGAATGAATGGTTTTTGTTGGGTTGTGGGTTGGGTCGAAATTAGGATTGAAAAAAAAAATCCTGATTCAGCCTACTTACTTTTATTTTCCTTTTCCTAAAGAGTTTTGTGTGCATTTGTGCTGCTCTTGCATGTCGTTACCTGGAAGCTGTATCATGTCTCTCAAAGCTCATCAACTTACATTAGTGGAAAGAGAGGGATTTAAACCGTCATTTCTTCTGGTCTTCGTTTTTCTTATCTATTTTACCTTTTTTCTTTTTCTAAGACCCATGAGCTGGTATGATCCTACCTGAGGTTCTGCCGGGTCTATTCCAAAAGTGCAGAACACGAGGTTGTTTGGATAGGCTCCGGATTTTATTAAGCCAGAGACTAACCTGATTTTGAGCCATCAATAATCCTCTTTTTTTTTTGATCCTATAAAAGGCCACTTGAACACTTTGAAGGGGATTAGGCGTTGGTTACTTGTAAGAAAATAGAAGATAATCACTATTCTTCTTTAGTGAAGGAATTCTAAATAGGCACCAAGTTCTGAGTTGTATCTACTATTTAGATTTGTGCTTCTTCTAACCTCGGCAATTGCGACTAGTTCTCCCTCATATGTGAAAGCATTGTCATTAACAGGTTAATTTAATAAACTTCATATAAAATGTATAAGGTGCCTTTCGTAGTCTGTCGCAAAATCCTTGATCCCTTAACCTTCATTATGATATAATCTATGTAACCTTCCGTGTTTGCATAGAATTTGAGTTATGTATTTTGGCATTTGAGAATAATGGGAAGAGACCTCTAGGGTTGGCCTAACATTTTAATTCTGTCAATTTATCTTTCAGGAAAAAGTTGTTTTTGTAACATGCGTCGATGATGAGGCTATGGAGGGAGTCCGAACTCTTTATGGAAAATATGTGAGGTGATACTCTTTGTCACTACAAATCTTCTACAGGGACGTGGTCCTCTACATCCACTTGATGGTAGAATTGTTTTCTTTTGTAATATGGTTATTGTTCACAACAATATTTAAGTTATTTTCCACCTTAATCCATCTGAATCCAACTAGATTCTCATAGAAGCAGCTGTTTTCCGTCCAATGACAAATCCTTAGACACAACTTAGTTTCTAAGATAGGAAGTTGTTGTATTAATTATACAGTATGGTCATATATTGTGGAATTATTCATCTTGTTGGGTATTCATGCGTATTTTCATGTACATATGCGTGAGAATAGGTTGGATGCTTCAGCTGCCCATGTGAATCTATCAGCTTCTTCATCGGAGGAGGCTGGACAGACGCCAAGTCAGGATTTATCTGGTAATGTAGTGCCTACATCAAAGGATAACTCGGAGTTCAGTTCTAATTCCCCACTTACCTCTGGTAACTATCCCTCAAGTAAGGTATACATCTAACACTATCGTTGTATAACTTCATCTTTACCTGATGTTCTTTTCTCTGCTTAACATTTCTCTCTCAAAATGGTTGGTGATGGATCCGGAAATCTTTCTCAGTGGAGTCAGTAAGTAGTAAAAGTTATTCAAGAAGTGATAATGATTATGGAAATATTTTAGCTAGAGAAGGGCAAATTGTAGCCTTGGACTGCGAAGGGTTGCTTCCTCTTGTTTTTGACGTTCAGTTTGTCTGGAAAAGATATTTCTTTTCTAATACAATTTGATTAGAATTTTTTACTATTATCATTAGAATCATTACCACTTCCATGTTATTGAGTGATATGGTCATACAAATTATATCCTTTAATCCCTGTGAACTTTTCTCAAATGTGCTTCTTATGACCTTGAACTTACGATAGTGACTGTAATACTCCAGAACTACGAAAAAAATTGTCTGCGATAGTCTTGCCGTCAACATTTTCGTCAGCGTCTCAATCAACATGCTAATGTGGCATTTGTTATTTTTTTTTTAATCATTTTAGTATTTTTTTTTAACTTTTGAGGGGTAAATACGTCTTTTACAAAAAACAATACTTAAAGAGTATTTTTTTAAAAAAACTCGCAATATAAAAGTTATAGATTTCGACGATCCACAACTTTTACCAAGTTTTTCCAACAAACGCTTATAAATAGGTGTTTTGGGGCTTGAAAGTATTAACGATTTTTTTCACTGTTTTTAAACACATATTTGGAAGTATTGTTGGTAAAAGTTTTAACGTGAAAGTTGTAGAACTCATCAAAATATATAATTTTTGTATGAAAGTTCTCCGAAAAAATACCCCTAAGCAATGGTAAAGACACATTTTTCCCTCACAAATTAAGAAACAAACTAAAAATTATTAAAAATAGTTGAAAGTTACCCTTCAGCAAATTCACGGATGTGGACGATAAAGTTGACGGCAAGGTTATCGCGAACGTTTTTTCGTAGTTCAGGAGAATCGCGGCACTATCGTAAGTTCAGGGTTATAGAGACACATTGGAGCAAAGTTCAAGGGACTAAAACGTATTTTTGCCTTTCAAAAGCAGTTTTAAAATCTGTTTTAAACTCATTAAATTTTAGAAGCCCAAAACATCTATTTAAAAGCATTTTTTTGGAAAAATTTTCAACATAAAAGTTGTAAATCTCTTCAAATCTATAAACAAATCCCTAAATATCTTTTTTATAGGGTCGTCCGTATGGTATCACCATACGGACGACCCTACCTGATCAGAATTCGCAAGCATAGAACCCCCCTTTGATTATCGTGCTTCGTTTTGAAGGTCATTGCTGAACATGTTGTGAGGCTCTCAGACGTAAATGTAGATACATGTGGCGCAAAGGCTGCAGCTTGCCGTCAACTTGCAGATTTGGCAAAACTTTCTGAGAAAGGTACAAAGTGCATGAAGGGACTTTTAGTGTATTTGGGTATTCTTCTCTTTTGGATGCTAGTTCGTAGCAGTATTTTGATTGCTAGCCACATTTATGATTTAGTTACTACAACTGTAGTTATATTCTAACATTTTGTAATTAAATGATAGGGAGAGCATGGGAAGAAATAATTTAACTTTCTTTGGTAATACAGTACTCATGTTAATTGTCTTAACAGCGTAATTTTGTGACTTATGATGTACGTTCCTTTTTGGCAGTTTACAATGATCACGGGGTACCTGCTTTATTTGGTGTTCCAAAAGGTGCAGTAATTCCCTTTGGTTCTATGGAAGCCGCACTTGAGAGAAGCGGATCCTTGGATTCCTTCCTGTCCCTTCTGGAACTCGTTGAGACAGCCAAAATGGAAGATGGAGAGCTTGATGATTTATGCTCCAAGCTTCAGAGCTTGATTTCGAACCAGCGGCCTTGTAAAGACACTATTGAGAAGTTGGGGCAGATTCTTCCAACTGATGCTCGTCTTATAGCAAGGTCCAGCGCGAACGTTGAAGACTTAGCTGGGATGTCAGCCGCTGGATTATACGAATCTATACCCAATTTAAGCCTCTCTGACGCATCAGTGTTTGGAGCTGCTATAGGCAAAGTGTGGGCATCTTTGTACACGCGTAGAGCCATACTAAGCCGGAGGGCAGCCGGCGTACCCCAGAATAAGGCCATGATGGCTGTTTTGGTGCAGGAGATGCTGTATCCACATCTCTCTTTTGTTCTTCACACTCTGAGCCCTACTTATGTGGATAATAAATTAGTTGAGGCAGAAATTGCACCTGGATTAGGTGAGACACTGGCATCTGGCACTCGTGGGACCCCGTGGAGGATTTTGTCTGGGAAATTTGATGACAGTGTTAAAACATTGACCTTCGCGAACTTCAGCGAGGAGCTCCAGGTGCTCAGAACCGGTCCTGCAGACGGTCAGGTAATTCGTCTGCCCGTCGATTATAGTAAAAAGCCGTTAACAACAGATTCAGCCTTCAGGAAACAGATTGGACAGCGTCTTGGTGCAATTGGATGCTTCCTTGAGCAGAAATTTGGCTTGCCTCAGGATGTTGAAGGTTGTGTTGTTGGGAAAGAAATCTTCATCGTTCAAAGCAGGCCACAACCATTATAACTGTTTGTTTTACCGCTTCTGCATAAAAAATTCGGTTTGTAGTATTATTTTTCAACATTTCCCTAGACGTCGGTGTACTTTTTCTTCTCATTGATGTTAGATGTTAGATGTTTGTTCATTGGCATCTCCTAGTCATTTGTTTTGTTAGGACATAAAGGTCGACGAGATGTGTTCCCTTCCTTTTGGGGGAAATGTTGGAAAAGCTACTAGTTTTTAATCCTATCACATTTCAGCCTCTATCCTTCAAATGATTTACAATTCAACTCCTTTCTCGTAATTTGTATGCAAGTATTTTGAGTACTATATAAATATTTTTTTGATAAAGTTGTTTGATAAGATCTACAATTTTAATGTTAAAAGTTTTGTCAAATTAAATAGATAATTTAAGGATTTGAAATTTTAGCGGATAATTCACTAATCTATTTAGAATTTGGAGTTTTTTAAAGTAATTATTTAAAAATATTTTTTGAAAAAAATTTAATATAAAATTTGTATATTTTGATAAGATTTATATTTTTTTATGTTTAAAGAACTTCCAAGTAATACTTTTAATTAAGTATTTTAGGGTGAAAAAAATTAACAGTTAAAAATCAAGGGGCAGTTTCATAAACGCAAAAAAGTAGGGTTGATGTGCAAGTCCTCTATCTTTTTGTCCAATTAAAAATACTACAAAATTATTAAGCATTGTTAGCATAGCAGTCTTCATGTGTAAAAGTGTGCAGCTACAAAACAGTATATTTTGTGTTTGGAGAAGTTATCACCCTCCTTGGAAAATACATTGTGCCTTAGCCTTATAAAAATTTTCGTTCAACTTATTTGTAAGTATTTTTGTAGAAAAAATTTTAAACTATAAAATTATGTGATCTACAATTTTGATAATTTTTTTGATATATTATTTAGTATTTTTGTAAAAAAAAATTAATTATAAAATTGTAAATTACATTAAAATTTATAATTTTTTAATTTATAAATTTTTGTAAAAAATATATAAAATAAGTCAATTAAGCAAAGAGAAGTGTTTTATAAAATTTTGTGATTCGTGTTCATAATAGATTGACTCCACACTGTCCATTTTCTTGATTCAGGCTATTACCGCCCGTAGCCGTGATACCAACCCGTTCAAACAAAACAGCCGTTTTTTTTTTTTTTAAAGTTTTTTGAGAAGGAAACTAGTGTGTATCCCACTGAACATTACTCTCTTATTATCTTCTCCTTCATCTATATTTTTTTTATCTATTTTCAGTGTGTATCCCACTGAAGGAAACTAGTTGGATTTGTATGGTGATATAGCCGCGTTCTGAGCCGCCACGTGTCATGATGCTCACGCAGCCTGATTAAGAGAATGAGCTGGGCCCCGAAGTAAAGGCCCATGATATAAACAAGCATTTAGCCGAGATAGACATCGAAGCCTCTCGCTTGAACCTGTGTCGGCAACGGTTAACTCCCGACATATGTTTCGGTAGCGACTTTGCCCGAGATCGACGTCAGCAGATCATGAGAAGTTGGACCGCCGCGTTCACGCGCGTAGAAGTCTTTACGGGAAATCGAACCGACGCACTCTTTATGACTCGCAATAAAGACTCATTAAATCCGATAGTTAATTAGCTGCGGTTATTAACTATTAAATGAGAAAACTCAAGGGTCGTGGAGCCTGGGAAAGTGTCTTCCGCAGCCGCTATAAAAGGCAACGGGCAACTCTGAAAGAGGGGTTGGCTGATAGAGATACTGACATATTATACTGTAAAGTGAGACAAGAGTTGAGAGATTTGTATTCCCTTTAACTGATAGTGAAATCTTTGATTCGTTGGCATTACGTGACAGCCCGTGGTTTTACTTTAATTTCAAGGGTTTTCACGTTAAAAGAGTGTGTCTTGTGTGATCTGGATCATTTCTAACAACTATAATCTGCTTAGAATCCTAGTCATTACTGTTTTTGAACACTCTATTGATCGGTCGAGGACCAGCTCGATCATATGGTACATGGCTCATATTTTTTATAAATACTGATGGAAATTATTAAATTTTCTTCTGCTTTTAAACTTTCAAGATTATATACTTGTATGACTTCTTATCAACTACTACATTTTTTAAATTAACTTGCCCTATACATGACTCTTTACGTAAAAACATGATAATGTGAATTGCATTCTACCAATTATCCACATCACACTGTTTTTTTTTCTATTTAAATATTATAATAAATTTATATAGATGATCGTAACAATATTATATATAAATTTATATAGTTCATATCTAACATAGGAATGGAATCATGTCAAGTATAATGTGTTAAAGGTTTGGGGATGGTAAGCACTAAACTCAAACTTTTTCTTAGAGTAAGACCGAGCTAAAATTCTACCAGATTCTACCAAATTGAGGAATTGTAACCTCCAAATATATCTTAAACTTCACCTGTAAAAGTAATAAAAAACAAAGTTTACCGTATAGTGCCATTTCGACTCCAAACTCGAGATGTGCCTACCGTACCGATCATGTCGTTTCGACTGTGCCGATAATAAAATAATATTTTTTTATATTTTATTATATATTTTAATATTTTTAAAGGAATTTCAATTTCAAAAATTGAAAAACTTAAAAAACATAAGAGCGTGTGACCTTCGAGTCGCGTCCACCGGCACAATACGAGAAAAAAAGCATCCATGCTGCGCGAAATACTAGTCGCGCCGCGTGGACGCAAAAAAAGAGCACCGTTATCTTTTTCTTTTGAGAAAGATGAACAATTCTTCCTTACTAAAAAAAAATTCGGTCTTGCCGACATCTGTCGGCACAGAGACGTTTCGGTCGACATAAGGCGTGCCGAACGAAACGTCGAACGATGATAAAAAAAACATTCTCCATATTGTAGATTAAAATTATAGTAGGATGCACGGTTTGAAATATGTATGACAGCTCCAAATATGCGTTTGGGACCTTCAAGTCACATTTAGAAGATGAAGTTTTGAGGCTACATTAGGAGGAGCAAAGCACCAAAATTAGCGATTGTATGTGCATTAAATGCAAGATAAACTAACTTCAAAAATTGAATATATATATATATATATATATACATATATATAAAACTGGGTGATCAAAACCATTATGCCATGTGACATTTTAAATAATTTTTGATATGCCATGTAGCATTTACTCTTATTCTAAACAAGCCATGCGGCATTTGTATTAATTGATAGGAATTTATAAAGTCATGTAACTTATTTGAAGAATATAAAGGTCTAATATTACAACTAAATATTTCATTAAAATAATATATTATTATATATTATGCAATATTAATTTTTAAAATAAAACTTTACCATGTACAAAATTTTTTTAATTATATATATATATATATACTATTTAACGTCAATTTTTAAATAATTTTGTGTATGGTATTTGAGATTTCTTTTTACTCTAATAATATATTACGAATAAAGTATAATATTTTAATAAAATAAAATTTGTATGAAATTAAAAATATAAAAAAATAGTTAAATTTTTTAACACTATTATTATATTTATATGATTATATATATGATTTATAACCGTATATCACACGGGTATAAAACTAATATGTATAAAAGATTGAGAGGGATAACTGGAACAAATACAACATGAAAAAACTTTTGCAGGTATTTCTTCGCATAGAAAATTAATACGAAACAGAAATAATTGAAAAACTGCGTTGAAACTTGAAACTTGAAAATAAGCATTCGACACAATGTTCTACATGCAACTAAGCATTAGGAATTTTTCAAAGGTAGAGGCTTCTGTAATGTGCCATATATGGTGGCGTTATGCCACTATAGATCATTGCTATAGTTTGTCTTGCTTTTTCTCTTCAGCATGAAAGGTACACTCTTGGAAAAGTTTGTGTCTTGCTTTGTCTGCTTGTTCTCTAAACCTTTATAAGGACATTACATGTATGAGAGGAAAGATATCTTGGTCTTCAGCTTATATAATTGTAGTTAGTTCATGCATGTATAAGTAAGCAGTAGTAAGATGTCAGGTATTTTATATATATAACACAAAATGGATATGTTGGTTGTCTTTTTGTAATTTGGTCTTATACAAAACATTAAGAAAATATCTGCAGCTGCTATAAGTGCAAAATACAAAATAATCACTTACAGTAGAAGTGTCTAGCAAAAAAAAAAAAAAAAAAAAAAAAAAAGATTTGGTTTTTGCATCTTTTCTGCTTCAAAAGTATGATCAATTCTTACATGCATGATATTATAATAATATGTCAAATATCAGTTTTTATGGTAAGTTTAATTATAATTAAATTAATTGAAAAACATGAGTCATACATTGATTTTTTCTTCTTGGTTTTTGGTTCTTGCACCGTTGTCTGGAGAATCGCAGTAGATTGTGCTTTTTTTGTTTTATCTTTTTCTTTTCTTGCTAGTGTAGATAATAAAATATCATATTCGTTCTGGATTACTGGAGCGTCTTCTTTAAGAATTGGCATAGTATATTCTTCTTGAGAGATTCTTGCACCCACCATAACTAAATTAAAAAGAATGATTAAATTAAGTTTCAACTTTTGCATTATTTGCATTAAGAATGCAAGACAGTCTTACTTCATGAAATCTGTAGGGAACAACTCTCTGCGGGTTGATTGTGTTGACGAGGTTGGAGCTTTCTCTCTCATAAGCATAGTGATAGATGATGCAATATCAGTAGTAGGAGTGGGTATGAATCTTGTGCTTGTGAGACTTGTTTCATCATGTTGTCGAGCTTTTTTGCTTACTGATAGTACAAAATATCCTTCAAGTCCTATGATTTTTTGAAGCGGTGGTGGTAAGCATGTTTGATCCGTGTATCCATCTTCAACCGTTAATTTGTGACATGTTGTGCTGATAATGTTATGTACAATTTCATCAGATACCAAAACAATTGTTGTATTTTCTACTATGGAATTGACTCTGAATCTGTATTACAATAATAATAATAATAATAATTAACATATAGAGAAAAAATGCTACAAGTATTGTACATTTTGCTAGAGAAAGTACAAGGGGAATACCGCATTGCAGGAAGTTTAGTGATTGCAGCATGATCTTAGCACCAATAAACTATGCTAAGTTTTTTCAAAGCACGGTGGAAATCCTTTTCAGGGCAAGCTTCATAATACCATTCATTTTAACGTCAATTTTGACTACCTTTCCTTCAATTTTGTACTTCGTATTCTAAAAAGCCAGCAAAAGAGAAATTATTGAAGTTGTAGATGTAATAATTTTTTATTAATAGTTTGTTACTACACTTTGATGCAGTGGAATGTTTAACATGTGACGCCCCGTACCCTGGGTGTCACGAAAAATAGAGTGGACATGGACATTTTTTTTGAAGAATAAACTAAAAGACAAGACGTTATGAGATTATTACTTCCAATTCTCAACAATACACTAGATTCACGAGTTAATTAAATTACACAGCGGAAACAAAAAGATTATTACATTTTGATCTCCAAATTATCTTCTAATCATCGTAACTCGTTCTACGATCGTCGACATCCCAGCAAATAACTGAGGGGGTAGAAAGGGAGTGAGTATATAAAATATACTCAGCGAGTGATCCATCCTGGCAATGGCAACGGCCAGGGCTACGGCCACACACCAAATACAAGCAAGCACAAAGGCATACAGGTAGATGCGAACATGCGTGTAAATAGAAGTCATGCATATTATTGCCACTTCTATATGCCAATGCACTCTACATGTATAACATAGGTCCAGACACACGAGTTGTATTCTAATCATCTTCTAACAAGAGATGAACATACAATAAATTATCACAACATGCTGGAGTAAACAACTCACTACAAGTATGATCTCACAAATCCATAAATTTAGTATGAAAATAATTTAATACAACATACTTTTACATCATGGCATAACTCTGTCATGCACATCACAATAAACAAGCATTGCCACTAATAGTGGACAAACACATAACCGGATGCATAACCATACGCGATATGTTGCCAAACATGAACAAACGATAAGTCACATAACCAGATAATATCACTAGTAAAGCATCAATCACAATAAGCAACAAGATGCAACATAGCATCACATAAGGTAATCACATACAAATCCAATAGGTTATGCTGTTATCTTTCATATGTCAGTATGATCTAACCTATAATTAGTCCTTTCTCTCATATTTATTCTGGTAAAATGGGCCCAACAGCGAACTCCCAAGCACAGGGCACCTATACCCTGTCCCGAACTAGGGCAGTCCCGAATGCCTGCACACTTACCAAGGCTTTTGCTCGCTGTCACCGTATTTTTCCATCTTGACACAACAACTCAGGGTGGGGGCAACCCCACAGCGCAAAATGGGGGCTACTCAGACTCTTTACGCCTTATGCAACTGAGCCTCGCACAACGTAGCAATCGCCTGGTCAACGGCAGATCCGTAAGGTACTACGCCCACCGTCCTCCGTAGAGGCATACTCACCGCCTTAAGTGCTCTAGTTGGAACCCTCCGTCCCCGATATATTGTCCGCCTTGCACATCGGGCTGACTCAATCGAAACTCGACGGAGATCCAACTTCGAAGCACCCATATTTTATTAAGGCACAAACATCACGAGTGTCTCTAGAGCTATTTTACTCTACAACTCGTACATGCTCAATAACATCAATAGCATCATGGATAGCATATTATAGAGCAACCAAACAATGTTCATAACATTGAAACCATCACATACGTACACATCATATGTATGTTGACGACCTTAAAGAAAAAAGAAAATGGTTTTTGGAGTCGCCACCTAATTTTTATGGAAAATTAGGAAATCGGATAAGGCACTTTTGAGACTCTTAGGCTCGTTCGTCGGTTACGTGTGGGCAAGACGGTACACCCCCATAGCGCCCCTCAAAAGAGGGTACTCTATAAGTGATTATAACAATTTTGGGTTTACTTTGGCATGCCTAAATAGATCGAACATGCATAATTACAAATTGAACAAATAAATATAAAATATGCAGTCTACTTGTGTGTGTCGATGTGCTTTTTATTTTTAGTTAATGTTGGGCTCAGCGCGTTTCCGTTTCCTCTTCATCGCCCGGTTATTATGTTTTAAGGTAGAGATGTCCATCTCGTCCTTTATTTGTATGAGTATAATGTTTATTATTTTAGAGAACTAGTATCCACCGGATCTTTTTTATGTCTAAAAATATTTTATGAAATGTGATGTTTATTATTTGAAGAACCAGTATCCACCGGATCTTTTATATATAAAATATTTTATAAAGTGTGATTTTTATTATTTAAAAAATCAGTGTCCACCGGATTTTTTTATGTATTTGAAAATATTTTATGAAGTGTCTTTTATTAGATGGGAAGAAATATCCATCTCATTCTCAATATTTTTATAAAAAAATTTTAATTATACTTTGTTAATTGATTATGCAAAATATGTATTTTTAATCTTAATTTTATTAGTCCAAAAAAAAAAAAAAATCAACTATGAATAAGCATATGTCATGTAATTTCGAGAAAGAAGCAATATCCATCGCTTTTCTTTTACTCGTTTATTAAAATCTCTTTCGGGGAAATATCCATCTCCTCCGAATTTATATATACATGTCACATACTTATTTTTATGATTATTTGTTAAAACAAGAGTTAAATTTGATTAATTTACAAAAATTATAGCTTAAATTTTAATTAAAAGTGATTAAAATTGATTAAAAATATATATGAGTCACTAAATGGATTCTTAGGGTCAAAATGGCTGAGTCTACAGCAAAATGGCTCGATCAGAATTGAATGTGGCTCGGTCGGATCGAAACCGACCGAGCCAGACTCAGCGCGGGGCTAAACCCCGCGCTCGCTGCTTTTGGATTAAGTGACGACCGGCTGAGCCGGTCGTCATCTTCATCAGTTAATTTCAGCCGCGAGCTCGCGCGCGGTCGCGAGCTCGCGGCCGAACGCTTATGGCTGGTGGCGTTTCGCCGCCGGCCATTACGACCCATATATGTGTCCTAATGTTTTCGACGGTTCCGGATTCAATGGCGGTGTCAAATTTTGGTTTCGACGCTTGTACGACGAGATATTTGAGGGTGTAATTCGGTTATAAAAAATGACGTCTATACCGTGTAGAGACTATAAGGCAATGGTTTTGAGGGAGTTTGGACGCGTACCTCGAATTCGTTGTTTTCGGTTTTTAAAACTTTTTCCGGCGACGGTGGCGTCGGCAAAGCCGTGCGGCAGCGGAGTAGTCTTCGTAGATTGTCGGCGAAGCTCCAGACAACTTGCAGCAGGCTCTCTCGTTCTCTCTTGTTCTCTCCTTTGTTTTATTTCTTTCCGGCCGAAGCTTCGGCTCCTTCTCCGGCGACTGTCCCCCCTCTCTTTCAGTGACTGCCATGGCGTTTTATAACCCTCACGCAAGCGCGGTTACGAAGGCGTGAGCGGCGGGCGTTACGCGGTAACGGCAGCGTTCAAGGCTGTTCATGCCGTTTTTACACAAAAAATACACGAGTTTGCTGCATTGCAAAAACGACCCTCCAAGATTTTGCAAAATGTTAGGCTTCTACTTTCTGTTTTGGTAAAAATGGCCCCTCTTGTATAAATATTTGATTGTCGCGAAAATTTCTCGTTCGTGAATTGTCCCGTTAGAATTCTTAACAATCATGTATGTCCAAATTGTCTCAAATTAAGCTAAAATAAATTTAATTATGAAAATCAAGATTTTAAGCTTAATCGAATTGAGTAAAATCGGGACAATTGCCCGGACAAATTGGGGTGTCTACAGTTGCCCCTCTTTATTTGATCCTTCGAAGAAGGGTTGAACAAAGATAAGGAGATACCACATTTTGTTTGGAGAGATAGAAAATTTTGAGTATAACCGTCGATGATAAGAGTTTGTGTGAACAAGATTAAGACATTTCCGATTGGCTTCTCAGAGTGCGAAAAGATAAACCCGATTTGTTTCTCGGAATTTGTACGTGCAAAGATAAACCTGATTTCATCTCAGGGTTTGTAAATGCAAAAATACATCCGATTTGCTTCTCGGGATTTGTAAATGCAAAAGAATTTTTATGAATGGATCGTCATAGAATGTGTTGCATATATAGTGGTGTGTGGGCCTATTTTCAAATTTCCTTCTTGTTCCTGTTTTAGGGAAAACTGACAACTCATGAAAAACATTTTAGGTAAATGATATATATGACAAAATTATAATTTTGACCCAAAACTTTTACAATAAGTCACTATAATTCTTAGCTTTTTTGCTTACCCTCGATAATTCTAAATTTCGAGAAACTGGCTACTTTTTAACCTTGTCGCATGCTTCTATTTGAGTCGGTTAAGTTACTGATATGATATCCCGATATAGCACCCTTCTAGAAGATTTTTTTTCGGAAAATAGCACAACAACCCTTTCTATTTCCACTGTCGTGCAAATCAGCCCTCGTGCACCGACGTGACAGCGTGACGTGCTGCCACGTTGAGGTTTTCAGGGATTGATTTGCACGTTTTCGAAAAATGAGAGCTGATTTGCAAAAAGCCCTTCTTTTCTCCTCCACGCACTCGGTGTTGGAAGTATTTGGTCCTTTCACCTGCGTCTTCTTCCGCATGCCCTTTTAACTGCTATACATTTAACCTCTCTCTCTACTATTCTCAACAGCCTCACATTGTGGCTTTACACATCTACTTTATTATCAACTAACAATCTTCTCTCTCTCTCTCTCTCTCTCTCTCTCTCTGTCTGTGTCTGTGTCTGTGTGAGCTTTCTTGAAAGCAGTAGGGGTAGTTTGACCCTCGTTTGCGTGCTCTTGACCTGCACCATTCCTTTTTTAACACTAAAAGTATTTAGACATATAGCAATATTTTACTAACAATGGTTGCAGAAATATTACAATATAATATATTTGGTAATATTTTTTTAAAATATTGTGCCATTTTTAAATCTACGATGAAAATTATAACAGTTTAACATAATATGTTGCGAAATGATATTAATTTGTAGTACTTACCAAATCGTTACGGAAGATTTATACTATATACAACATTTATAGTTTTTGTTGCGAGTTTTTAAAACAATTATTAAGCAAGTGTTATTTCTTCATTATCTTCTAGCAAAAAAATAAATAAGTATTATCAAATGGGCGGAAGGGGGGTGGGGGGCGATCGCCCTCCCCAACTTTGGTGATAAAATCTAGTATATGGATTTTGAGTAAAAATCATAATTTTTATAATACAGTATCAATCAAAATAACATCATTATACTCTGTAAGGCCTAATGGATGGGATATAAGATGCTCATCCTAACAATCTGGCCCATGGTGCCATCATTGTCTTCTTTTTTTTAAAAAAAAAAATCTATTTATAAATATTTTTTGAAAAAAAACTTCAAAATAAAAGTTTTAGATTTTGATAAGATATATAATTTTTATGTTTAAAATTTTTCAAAAAAATTCTTCCAAGTGGATGCTATGAGACTCCATAATTTAGCCAATTAATAGTTCATTTTGAAATCCACTAAAATTTTTAAGTCTCAAAATATCTATTTAGTAATATTTTTTAGAGAAGTTTTTTTTCATAAAAGTTGTAAATCTCCTTAAAAAATATAAGTTTTCTGTTAAAATTTTCTCGAAAAAATATTTATATAACAGCCAAA